>CALNXK010000837.1:0-42636 GCA_942486035.1 Porites lobata | reverse complement strand
ATGCTCAATTGTTATGTTGCTAAGAGAATGTCATGCTTGATTCCACATTGGTTCGGTCATAAACTCAAATCACTGCCATGTCTATGCAATGAAAGCAGTCTGTTATTTCGATAAATGAAAGCAAACCATTATAATTTTCACATTTGGAGAAAAGTGACAAGGGAACAAATTTAGTCCTCAAGTTTAACATCAGCAAGCAGCAGATCTCAGATATATGCAAAAACAAAGAGAAGATCCTGAAATTCACCGACAGTGTCAAGACAAGCATAGGATTGAAAAATAATACAGGTTTTAAAGGCTTCAGCAGCACACCTCTACCATTGTAGGAAAATCAGCTTACCCAAAGGGTAAGATATTATTCTTAAAATAGTAAAATCCAACTAGCGGTCTATTATCAATGCTGCATTCTGATTGGTTGGGCTACTACTAGGCTATATGTTATAGCCCACTAGTAGCAAAAAAGGATTAAGACGGAATTGACGAGGACATTGAGTAATTTTGATTTTCAGTGGATAAAAATCTTGTACCAGAATAATTTAAAGCATATTACATTTTTTGTTACATTTTTCAAGGGTTAAAGATGTAATAAATCATCTGTAGTAACACCAAAAAAAATTTCTCATGTGAGCCCGAGAAAATGAATGTCAATTTCCACAAAATTACATCTTACACCTGAAATTTTTAGAATTTTACCTGTATAATCACAATTCTTGTGAAATTTGCCATTTATTTTCTCAGACTTCCATAAGAAATTTTCTTTGGTGTTACTACACATGATTTATTACATCTTTAGCCCTCAAAAAATGTAAATTGTTCTGGTACACGATTTTTGTCCACTGAAAATTAAAATTACTCAATTTCCTGATGGATTCTATCTTCAAGTCTGGCCTTAACTAGCTTAAGTTGCTTTGTCTTGATATTTTTGACCAACTACATGTAGTTGGATTTTACTACAACAATTACTCCTCTCGCCCTCATGGCCTCTGAGTCAATACCTATTCAGCCTTCAGCCTCATGGGCTATTGACTCACAGCCCATTCAGGCTCGAGGAATAATAATTGTTATAATAAGTTTAATACCTGAGATCTCTGAGGAGCTTCATATGTGCCGCCTATTATTACACATTTTTTAGCAACATGGCCTTGAAAAAGCAACATAAGGCTAGATGAAATTGCAAAAATTGCAACATGGGTAAATACCAACCAGGCAGAGGAACATGGCCTACTCCTCAAAAATGGGAAATGACCAGGCCTGGGAAATGACCGTATTTGAAATTCAGACTAGGGACATGTATACATATCCCCCCCCCACCCAACCACCCATACTTGTCCAACACTCCGACAAACTTATGCATGGCTTTGTTTAATTTCTCATTGTATTTTTTGTTCTTTATTCTTATACTTTTGTACAGAATTTTTATGACAATACAATGCCATGCATAAATTTGTCAGAGCATTGGACAACCCTCCTCCCATCCAAGAGCAGACCTCTCAAGTCTCACAGTTTTGAGGACAATCTCATGCTCTCACAATGAGGCACAAAAATCTCACGGTAAACAGATTCACAAGCCGATCGAATACACTTTTTTTTAAACTTTTTTGCTTCGAAAAATTGATTTTCATGCGTCAATTATGTAGAAATCCACAGTTCTCAGGCATATTCATCTCCATTCATCATATTTGATCGTCTTGTTGACAAGATAAATGCCAAATAAGGTTATCATTACCAGTTTGTCGCATTTAAATACGTCTCGAACACGATGTCAAAATGGTGGGAAATGAAAATTCATCAGGCAAAGACAAAGTTCAAAACAGGATGGGAAGCTTCGTATCCTGCTAAACGTATTCTTAGCAATCCATTTCATTTTTAGGGAACGCGTCCAAATATCGGTAGGGAACCCGATCATGGGAAACGGACCCGATTAATTTTCCGATTGATCGGAATCGGTACCGATCTATAGGCACCAGTTGCCGTTTCCGATTACGATAAAAACTTTGCCGATTCAATCGGAGCCGGTTGACATTCCAATGTTCATATGTGTCATCGTCATATTATTTTATCTGATATTTAAAATAAAGCATGTCACGAAACCAAATAATGAAAGAGTCATTTCACTCCAAAGTAATTTCAATCGACTGTACCTTTTTCCTACTCCATAACAAATAACAATATTGTATATTCCTGTATGTTGTGTTTCGAGTTTGTTGATTTGATGCGTGCCTATACACGTGATTTTCGGCGTTTTGCAGAGGTATTTCCTTCAGTCGATCGCAAACACCACGCTGCTCCATAACATTTATTCTATGAAAATTAGAAGGAGTTAAATATGACGACGCAAAACACCACTGTTCTTCGTTGATATATAGCAAACAAAACACCTTACTGAGTGGTGTGTTCTTTACTCGATACTTTCTAACAATGCAATCCAAAAACACAACCGGAACTCACTTTCTCGAAACACAACTGGATTCATAGACTTGTTACAAGTAGACCTCAACGGGTTTCCTAGCGAGCAGAGCGAGAGCAAAACCATGGATAATATAAAACCACGGGATAAACTTTGAAGAAAATTTGCATTTTTCATTCAACGATCCTAAACCCAAGGTGTAATGCGATCTGAGGCAAAAAATACCGACCAATTAGATTGCGGCCTCAGATTGTCTCCAGGGAATTAGCAACAAGAACTGAAAGATTCCCACACTCGCGAGTCACGGAAGACACGGAACGAAGTTTCATACAGGAGCTACCAAAGAGAGAATGGCTTAGCGACTTTGCTGTATGTTCTGTGAGCTTGAGCATGGTGCCACGTGAAATTGCTTTCCACTCTCAGCACTTAGAAAAATTTGCGCTTGACTCTAGGTGGCTGACTTTTTGACAATAATTAGGACCTTTTTTACCGGAGTGTTCAACTAAAGCAAACTGTGCATACATCCGGTAAGTTCGACTCAATTTAATAGCGGAAAGAGAATCGATAAAGAGAAAACCAGTTGAACGCCTCCATCAGTCACTTTTTGAGTTCATATGCAACCAATAAACAACTTGCAGCCTGATTCTCAGACGATGTCCTCTTCTCTTGTGGCAATTTAGCAGTTAAAGTAACAACAACATGTTGTAACAACATTTGCATTTTGGTCGTGGATGTTCTGGCTTCTATTTTTTTTGTTTACAGTCCTAAACTGTTTATTCCTCCAAAGATTCCTATAATCATGCGTTTTGGGTTCTGGTTAGCACAGGCTCAAGCTATTTTAGCTTATTTTAAAATTATCATTTTGAGATCGTACACTTGCAATGTACATTGCGCCGTCTTTCTCTCGAAAGATGCTCTTCAGCGTTGTTGCATGACCTGCTGTTTCTTCTCGTGCCCATTTTGATACACAAATTTAATATTTTCGGGTCATACTCTGTCATAGGAAATACAAACAAATGTTTTACAAATGTAAATTTCGGTTCCCAAAAGACACATTTACAAGAAAGATAAGGTTATAAAAAACAACATTCACGCTTTTGCTTTTGTGACGGGTTATTTGAGCTGCCAGATATTTTTGATGACCTTTGTTAATTGGCCCGATAAAGACTTGAGACCCGTTGCCGATTCCGTTTCATTCGGTACCGATAAAATCGGGTCCGACCTTCAACGGAATCGGAAAAAATCGGTGCCCAATTGATCGGCATCGGTGTGACCCGATGCCGATATTTGGACGCGTTCCCTTATGTCTTCCCTACACCTGGTTTTAGTTCTTTTTGATGCCGTCGATAAACCTCCAGGTTTCTCCCCAAATCTCCAGGTTTTTTAACCTTGATCTCCAGGTTTTTGGTCTTTTGGGGTTGACAGGTCTGCAAGAGGGCCTCTTGTTAGTGAAGCCCACATTAAGCGAACACCCTATATTATATTAGGTGAACGAATGGCTCACTTTGTTTGAAGACTTTCTTCCCATTTTTAGAGGAGCTCCACGCGCGCGCGAAGCGCGCGCATGGGCAGAGCCCCATTGCTAAGTAAATCTACCCATCCCACAAAATTTGGTAATCACGTGACCGTACACCGACCGCCGACCGTCCGTCCGCACCACAGGGAAACCAATGTTTACTCTCACACATTTAGCTAGTTTGGGAGCCCAAGAGAAAACTAATTGCAGATCAATGATCAATTGACAGCTATCAAAACAGGGCATCCACTGACCAGTATCGCCTGACCGTACCGTGGGCTCAAGTGTCGACCCATCGAGGTCGAGTACTCTTTTGAAGTTATCCGCTGACAAATTACCAGTTTCAAATTATCGCAGGCTCAAGTTTATTTTTTCCAAGGATTCATATCAAATATGTTGTGTTTATGTAACTATGGCCCCGCAAAATTAGGATTTTGATTTCAAACTGACCTTGGAAGCGAAAATTCAGCCAGTTTTTTTAAAAGTACAGGCGGGGAAGACCTTATCTTCCCATGGTCACGCGTTGGTCACACTCTACGTCCAATTTTTATACTCTGATTGGCCAAAATTTGACAGGTGAGTTCATGCGGACAAATATGCAGCATCTTGAAAGTTGTTTACTTTGACAGCTGAAGCTGACAGAGTTTTGTGTCAACTTGTGATGTTTTTAACTGTCTTTTTCCTCTGGATGTACAAAATGAAATACAGCTGCTATCAAGAGTCTTCTGTTATTCATGGCTGGTTTGTTTACTGGGTTTTTGGTTGAGAAATGCGTCGCCTATCAAAATTCGGTAATTCGATTTCGGATGGCATCGTTTTCGTTTGTCACCTTACTTAATGCGTAAGAGGGTTTAAAAAGTCTCAAGCAACTGTGGCCTACCTTGATAGCTTTCAGGAACTGAATCTCGAATGGTAAGCCTTAGTGATTATTGTATTTGATGTTTGTTTTTGTTATATCTAATTTCATGAAGTCTTGCACAGTTCACGCCGACAGTTTATGCGGCAAGTTTATGCACGTTTGTAGGATTTGAGTCAATGATCTGACCTAGTATCAGGTTTGATATAAGCTTACAGAACTTTAAAAAGCCTTCAGATATATATGCTTACCACAAACAGAAAGAAAACGTTCCGAAGAATATTTAGTTATAAATTTGGCTGTAGAAAGAAAACTTTGAGCGATTTTCTTGCTTCAAGGAGTTCACCTTTGAAAACGGTAAACACCGCGCCAGGAAGCCGGCTTAACCTTTACGCTTAAAGACTCAGGATTTTTAGAGGCACTTTAATACTTGTCTTCGTGAATGAAAATTGTTGTCTCTGTAAATTTTTTATCGAATTATATTTCTTTTTTTGATTGTTAGTAGTCTCTCTTGCAATTTTAATCGCTTGTCCGTGCCGTTTGTTTTCATCGTTCATGAACATCGCTTGCAGGAGTACTCAAAAATGTCGCGCGTATCAAACGCTTTATAAGATTACGCATCGTTATAACTGAAACCATTAAATAACAAAAAAAATAATAATAAATTCGCTATTATGTTGAAGCGTAACTCTATTAAAGTTCATTCAAACACTCGACAGCTGGCACATATGGGTGATTTTGGAAATTTTTGAACGGTTTCGCTTAAAGCCCACGATTGATCGTCCTGAATACTGACTGAGTGCAATTTGTCTTGAAAAATTGTGAAATATTCGCATTCTGTCCGAGGTCTGTATGATAAATAGTACTGTTTCACCTCAAATGTGATGTATAAAAATTATAAAAGGTTGGTTTATACACCCCCAGATTTGTTGGCAAGAATTTGTAAAGTAAACCTGTCGAACGCAAAAAAATTCGGCGTGATTTGTCTTCCAAGAATTTGTTTGCGAGGCCTAATCTACTGTGATCTTGAATGTGCTCGAAGATGTTTGCTATTTTTTGGGTGTACATATAAGGTTATCAATTCGATGTAAGATGTTTCACTCTAAAATAACTTAGCCTTTCCCTCAAAAGTCACATGAATGTGCCCTTGAGTTAAGTGATTTGTGGATTAAAAGTTTATGGTTTGATTTAAATTATAAAGTTATTAATTGGAGCTTCGCTTTTAGCCCTGGCTAAATCTATATATTACTGCAACGCGAACCTGTATTCAGGGGAACACCAACTAAGGTCACGTGGGTATCCACAAATTACAGGTTTCACTGTAGATGGGGATGGTAAAATGTCCGGAGAAGGGCTACCTTAAAATTACCTGATAGTGATCAGATTTAAAACATTAGCTTAATCCTTTCAATAACATTATCTAAATATTTCATGCTCATGAGACCAACATTTTCTGTGTTAAAGACTTTAAAAACTTTAAGTTAAGCTCGAGCATACCTCACAAGACCAGTGCGGGATTTGAAAACGACTTCTGCCAAGCCACGTCCGTGAATTTCTACGTCATAAATAAAGCTCTGAGTTGATGAATAAGTTAAAGATCCGATCGAGGTGACATACGAGTACCTGGAGTCTAAAAACGTCACTTTAGGCCCAATTTAACTCCAAACATGTTCTGCGTCCACCGTCGCCATATTTGTTTCTTTTAGTGCCCAGTCTCAATTAGCGCGCGAGTTTCGCGCGCGAGCTTTCAGAGCATTCGTTTCGCGTTTCTCGAGTACTCGATCGAAAACGCGATCAAACGCGATCGACTTTTTCATGAAATATCAAGGTTTATGGGTGAGAAAAAAGTAAATTTTATTCCAAACAAATAAGTAATGAAACCAGCCTATTGACGAACCAGAAAGCAACCTCGTTCCCAGGTTCTCTCTCCTTACTGAGGACTTTTCAAATAATCGAACCTTAGTCACCAACAGTAAGTGAAAAATCCTTCGTGTAAAACTGAAGTGTATATACAAAGGCATCAGTCCAATAAATACGGAATGAAAATTTTACTTCCTGCTAAAAGGTAGAAGAAACTTCTCAACCACGTAATTTATTTCAAGTGATGCTATGATATTGAAAAACTAGGAAACACACAAGCAGTTCTGAGTAGGACGTCTGTGGGACGTCTGTGAGAAACTCGTAGAGTGATATGCCATACAACTAGACCAATGTGTGTGTTCAGTAAAGATCTCAAGTCCTTTTCATAAACCGGGTTCATAATGCTGTAAGAGGACCATCTCAAAATAAAGCCCAACTTCTAAATTCTAGTGAGCACCCACCCATTCATTGCTGTCAGTTTGAAAAAAAAAAAGGATCACCCATAACAGGTAAAACAGGGCAGAGCAGAAGATTGAAAAACGCACAATTCAAGACGGGAGAATACAATTTCGTCCATCGCCTGAGTTGTTAAGTCTTATCAGTCACTAATGGGCGTCTTTCGATATATAAAAATTCAGCACGACAGCTGCGAGTCTTAGAGGACACAAACATTTTTATTCATTTTCTTTGTTTGTGTCCTCTAAGACTCGCCATCATGCTGAATTGTTTTAGAACTTTCCACTAAACACTGTCACTACTCTAAAACAGTAATCAGTGAAACATTGTGGTGATGATTGATCTTAGACAAATCAAAAAAAGCTTAAAAACAATACCGTAATTATCGTATTGACGCAAAGCAGGGGCACCTAACGACGGCTTTCTGTAAAATATCTGTTCGGAAAGCAAATATTGCCTAGAATTTTCTTTTATTTGAGGACAGTTAAAAATTTCTAGATGACCGTTCCATTCATGTACAATTTTCGGAAATAAATTTCCTACGATTTTCTAAAGTAAGCTTAATTTTTCACATTTCACTCCCTAGGTTAGGCTATTTTTCGTAGAAAAAAGGAAACCTAAAACTATTTTCGGATTCAAAAATGTGATGGAGAGAGGAATCAGAAAAATTTTCACTTTCGTAATACATTAAATTGCATCTAAAATTTTGGGGACAATAATACAGAAGCCCTTGTAATGTCGATAAGACTCAAGCACCCCTAGGATGACTGAATAGATATAGAATGTATTTCTAGAGATCTACTAAAAAAGCACTCTGGATAGCCTAAAAAGTGTTTTCAATGTATTTAGGAGGAAACCGTCGTTGGGTGCCCCTGGCAAAAAGCATTTAATTCTAGAGAACACTTTCGTTATTTATTACAATTTAATGGCAAAAGGTTTCACGTAAGTGATAAATACAAAGGGATTGCCATAAGGGCGGTCTGTAAAAGAGTCAAAGACCCTAAGTAAGACAGACCACCTTCTAAAAAATATTCATATCATAAAAACTAAGATTTAATAAGACAGATAATTAAAAATGTGAAAATGTATATGGAGATATGAACAAAAAAATCAATAAAATAATAGTAATAATAAAAACCTCACACATTTCCAGCTTAAAACTCCCTCACTTCTTTCTTAAAACTAGCAATAGTTGTTGCCTGACGAACAAGCAATGGTGTTCCACATGTCCACGATCCTACTGAAAAAACGAAACTTAAAGGTATTACTACTAGCATAATTCTTTTTAAGAGTACATTCATCTTTTCCCCTTAAAGGATACCGATCAGAATCTGAGAAAAAACTGTACATATGTAGATAGGTCAATATTTATATAGCCATTCAGGGCTTTATACAGGAATAATACGTCAAATAAAAATCGCCTTTGTTCTAAGGACAACAAATTGAGCATTTTTCTCCGTTGTTCTTAATCATCATGGTCTTCAAAATAAAGTTAGTTGCCCCTCACTGAAATCGCTCCAACTTAGAAATATTTCTAGATGTGTGTCAGCTGGAGTGTGGTGACCACACGACACTGCAATACTCTAGCTGCGATGTGACCAGGGCAAGATACAGAGTTCTCAATGTGGAAACATCTTGAAATCCTTTACAGGTCTCTTAGACCTAGGATCTTGTTGGCCATATTCTATATTTTAGCAATATGAGTGCTCCAAGACAGATTGCAATTGGTAACCAAGCCAAGATCACGGAACTCAGATGTTAGCTTTAGGATATTATAAGGGAGCTTGAGCAACTACTACTACTACGACGACGACAGGTTTAATGATCAAAACAACAGCTCTGCAAGTGCATCACGCTTTTTAGTACATTTCTTTGACGTCCACTGCACGACTACGACGAGAAACCTCCTAATTTGACGTTTTATGGAGCAGGTGGACATACGACGACGAATTTTCCTCCTCTTTTTGAACTTGAATAAAATCCTTGAGAATTCAACTCCAGGAAAAGTCGCCTACATTTTGACGCGATTAAGTTTGAAAGCAGCCTAGTCGCAGGTTTGAAAGGAAACAAATTCATTGTTTTAGCGACGTTTTCACTGCCGTCGTCGCCGTCTTTGCTTAAGGTCCCTATTATTTAAGTGTAAGTCAGAGTGAATAGGTGTTTTCCTTTTAGTGATGTGCATTAGTTTACATTTCGTCACTTTAAACGCCATGAGGTTTTGTTGACTCCATGCATATAAATTGTCGAGATCTGACTGAAATACGGAATGATCAGCTGGACAGTTTTTTGCAATCGTCAGCATATAATGACACACAGTTTCCGGGCATTATCTACTTCAGGCAAATAACTAATTAAAATGACAAAGAACAAAGGGGCCAATAAGGAGCCCTAAGGTACGCCCGATAGTATAGCACACCATGTAGAATTTATTCCTTCTATGACAACTCTCTGTTCTCGGTCGGTGAGATAATCCTTACACCCCAATTTAAAGCGCACCGGAGATACCAAATTACACAATTTTTGCAGCAGGATATAATGTGCCACTCTCTCAAAAGCCTTTGCAAAGTCTAGGAAAACAACGTCTACCCACAACATCCAAGGCCTTTGACCATTGATGATATGACATAACTAACTGAGTAAAATCATATTATAGCTTAGATATCCATTTGGCATTTCATCACGTTCTTCAAGATCAGTACATTAACAAAGTTTATAAGAACTTTGACGTCTCCACTATGAGGACGACTAACTGGTCCTGGCTATCCCTTCTCCTTGTGCTCCACGCTCAGCTCATGCTTCACCTTTCCCCGTAACGTATCAAAACGGCGCCTGCTTTAAAAAGTACAATTATCACTTGTTCACTTTGCGGTCTCAGAGAAGACTACTTCATTGAGATCCTAGGTATATACATTTATGTACAGCTGTGACAGTAGTTGTCAACTTGAACATGTTTCGTCTCCGTTTACAAGTTCTTTGTTTCTGTTGCACCTTCGCCATCTTCCAAGCTGCTCTTATCAAATGCACCTGCGATGCAAATAAAAAAAATAATCATGACGGTTCCCTCTTGTAGGTATTCTTTGTATTATTTTAGCCATCGATCAACATGCTTCTGTTGCTCGTTGCGCTAAATGTTTTACCTAAATATCTGGCACAGATTTTTTCAAAATCAAAACAAATAACAAAACCTTTACATTTTGAGGATTCATTTATATGCTAAAAATTCAGTAAAGTCATATTGCATCACTTTCAGCTTAAATGAGATTCGTATAATATTCGCAACGCATACCTATTGTTCCGACACGGATAACTAAGTTGTGGGAGGCAACCGCGACTGCTAGGACAATAGAATAGACATGCCGAATAATGAGAATAAGCGAGGTCAGCCGCCACCAGGGGTGGTGGGATGGGGCGAAACTTCTAAGTCACTTCCACTGAACCCCGTTGAACTAGCCAAGAGGCAGGCAAAAACTTAGCAATTCTAACGAAGGGCCGCAATGCATCGTGCCACGAGTGCGCAGGCCCAACACCACGGAATTTAAGAGTTACTTAATTCCCGCGTCAAGGACCAATTATGTATGCAGTGAGAATATTTTACTTTATTTCAAATTCCTTCGATTTGTTTGCTGTTTTTATACTGATCAGATTATAGCTTGAAGCAGGAGATTGATATCAAGCCAACCATGCTATCCATTGCCGCCCAAGCAGCCCAAGCAGCCTGTGCAATGGTTGCCCAGAATATCAGTCATCTCCTCTGGTACAAAATCGCGACTACGAAGAGAACTAAAGCAAAACGTATTGTAAAACCCAATCGAATCAAATGAAATACTTTCTTGGGGACATATTAAATCTTTCGACTTCTCCGCGGAACAAGCATCATAAAAGAGGCGATTGATGACAAAAAACCTCCTTTTAAGAACACACGAAATCTACAAGGGAGTTGCCCTTAGTTCATTTGCCAGAAAAATACCTGTATAAAATAGAAGTTGCAAAATCAAATGCTCCTGCAGCTGCTTGGGTTAGATTAAGTGCCCAGGTAATCTTCCCGTCTGGTTTCAAACTCTCGCCCACCGGTAATTAATACGTATACCCTCTGCGCTATCTCTGGCTCCCGGAGGATGAATCTTTTTAAGACTAAAAATACTAACAGCGTTTTTTTTAGCCTGTTCCAGGCTCTCAGATAGTAGGGATGAAGCGGTGAAAGGCGTGCGGAGCCTGAAATGTAGCCTGGAACAGGCTACATTTTTTCTTTTATCATGTACACCCTCAGGAAAAAGTGTGTTTAACACTTACTTCTCTTCTCTGTGATACCGTAAAATTCCGAAAATAAGCCCCTCCATGTATACGCCCGTCCAAAAATAAGCCCCCCAAACCGGTAACGCAAAAAAACCCTCCGTTAAATCGCCCTTCCAAATATAAGCCCCCCCCTTCCATCCCGGGGCTTGTCTTTGGAAAATTGCCCTCAAATACAAAGTAAAACAAAACAAAAAAGTAATTTACTTCCAACTATAAGGCTAACCCAATCGATTTTGAAACGCAAATTTCCCTCCGTAGATAAGCCCCTCCGAATATAAGCCCCTCCAAAAATAAGCCCTTCAAAAAGGACCTTCGTAAAATATAAGCCCCAGGGCTTATATTTGGAATTGTGTGGTATATTAATAAATTGTTTTCGTATGCTCTTTGTAATCTCACAATATCGTTCTTTTATATTTTCATGTTAGTTAATTAGAGATTCGAGTATGCTTTACGAAATATTCCTTAAAAATCGGAAAATAATTAAATTCGGCATTCTCTCCAGTTGCCTCACTTCCATGAACAGGGTTGGAAAAGACAATAAATAAAAAAAAACTAAGAACACTCAGTATAACTCCCTTAATAATATTTTTCAAAATGATGTGTAGTGTCACGAACATCAATTTCACAAATTTTGACTAAGATAACTAAAAAACCTGAAAATGATATCAAATACAAACCTTTCAATGTCACATTATCTCCAATCAGCATAAAGGGTGCCCACTGCATGATGTCAGAAAAGCCAGTCTCTCTCATCGACTTCCTGGCCTGATGAAGAGATTCACTGGCACTTTCACCACGAACAAGGTGCTCGTAAAAACGATTCATAAACCACATGGTAGCTTCGTCCTCTACAGCCCACAGTGCTGCCAGCACGGCGCGTGCACCCGATGCTAGAAATGCTCGAGCGATTCCAACAACTCCCTCAGCTCTAATCTGACCACTTGCACTATGACAGCAGCTAAGGACAACCAGCTTGGCTGTTAGTCGAACTTGTGAAATTTCAGCCATCGTTAATAAGTAGTCTTCTTCGTGTGGAGTTCCGCGGGAGCTTATAGGGGAAAGAGCTATTTCTCCACGTTCGGCATAACCATGAGCAGCGAAGTGAATGAGACTTGAATGCATGCTTTCCAGGACTGCCTGCTTAGTTGCATCCTTTCCAAGCAACGGTTGAACACCGAGCAGTCGCCCAATCATCTCTGCTTCCTTTCTCGCCCAAGGCAGTGAGTTTAACTGTAGAATTTTTCCTCGATAGTATACATCACTAACTTCTGGCTCCCCTACGATCAATGCACCGGTTTTACTATGGTAGTCTGCTGGACTAAGCTGAATCAACTTAAGAGTCGTCAAGGAAGGGACAATGCGAATCCTGAAAGTATCCGATAAATAATATCCATTACCATCCTTTAAAGCAGCAAAAGGAATAGGATACAACAAGTTATCCGGTATAATAATGATTTCTGATTCTTGGAGTAAGTCAGCTACAGGAGCGACTATCATGTTGTAACCATCAGCAAGGGTTAAAGGTTTAGAGTCTTGATTTTCGTCTTCGTCTTCTTCGATAAGACGAAAAGATTCGCAGCTGTCACTCTGAGATTGTTTGCATGATAGCGGGGAACTTACACATGAAAATAATGATCGATCTTCGCATTGGTCTTGACGTAAATCAAGAGAGCCACCAAATGTCTGATTTAGAAACACTTTATCTGCACTTTCTTTGAGTCTCGTTTGTCGAAAAACTATAATTTCGTTTGGCTTGAGGATCCAAAAGTACATATTATCATCGAAGCAGGAAACATAAAGACAAGAACTAAGTGCATTTTTGTTCATAATGTTCTCAATACCAATCCATGACTGTGGGTCGACTGATACCCCTTTTTCCACAGAGTACTTATCTGAAAGTACGTCTGTTAGTGCTCTGGATCGTCCAAGCTCGGCAACGTAAAGAGCTTCATAATAACTGCCTGTAGCAATTAACAACCTACAAAGAAAGAGGTAAGGGGACACATGTTCATCAAAAAAAGAAATTTTGAATTGATCTTTCACTCTTAAAAAATGATGCATTTCTTCGCACTTCTGAATGCTTTCATGCAGATTTCGAAGAAGTTCAGTCATGCTTCCTCCTGCCACTAACTCGTTCAGAGCAATGGAAAGGTGGCTTTCAAACTGCATTTCAATGTCCCCTATTTCGTAACTTATCTCAAGTGCTTTATTGGCAAATTCTTGACTCTTTGCAGTAAGTTGAAATTCTCGACAAAGTTTTCCCAGATTTAAGTATGAAGCTCCAACACCAGCTTTGTCACCGATTTCTTTCTTGATCACTAGTGCTTTTTGAAGGTATTCTTCAGCCTTGGTATATTGAACAACACATCGAAACACAGTTCCTAGATTTCCGTAAGCAGATGCTTCTCCTTCTTTGTCACCGATTTCTTTCCTGATCACTAGTGCTTTTTGAAGGTATTCTTCAGCCTTGGTATATTGACCAACAGAAAGAAACACAGTTCCTAGATTTCCGTAATCTGCTGCTTCTCCTTGTTTGTCACCGATTTCTTTCCTGATCACTAGTGCTTTTTGAAGGTATTCTTCAGCCTTGGTATATTGACCAACAGATCGAAACACAGTTCCTAGATTTCCGTAAGCAGATGCTTCTCCTTCTTTGTCACCGATTTCTTTGTTGATCACTAGTGCTTTTTGAAGGTATTCTTTAGCCTTGGTATATTGACCAACAGAAAGAAACACAGTTCCTAGATTTCCGTACGCAGATGCTTCTCCTTTTTTGTCACCGATTTCTTTCTTTATCACTAGTGCTTTTTGAAGGTATTCTTCAGCCTTGGTATATTGACCAACAGATTGAAACACAGTTCCTAGATTTCCGTACGGAGATGCTTCTCCTTTTTTGTCACCGATTTCTTTCCTGATCACTAGTGCTTTTTGAAGGTATTCTTCAGCCTTGGTATATTGACCAACAGATTTAAACACAGTTCCTAGATTTCCGTAAGCAGATGCTTCTCTTTGTTTGTCACCGATTTCTTTCCTGATCACTAGTGCTTTTTGAAGGTATTCTTCAGCCTTGGTATATTGACCAACAGATTGAAACACAGTTCCTAGATTTCCGTAATCTGCTGCTTCTCCTTGTTTGTCACCGATTTCTTTCCTGATCACTAGTACTTTTTGAAGGTATTCTTTAGCCTTGGTATAATGACCAACAGAAAGAAACACAGTTCCTAGATTTCCGTAAGCAGATGCTTCTCCTCGTTTGTCACCGATTTCTTTCCTGATCACTAGTGCTTTTTGAAAGTATTCTTCAGCCTAGGTATATTGACCAACAGATTGAAAGACACTTCCTAGATTTCCGTACGCAGATGCTTCTCCTTGTTTGTCACCGATTTCATTCTGGATCACTAGTGCTTTTTGAAGGTATTCTTCAGCCTTGGTATATTGACCAACAGATTGAAACACAGTTCCTAGATTTCCGTACGCAGATGCTTCTCCTTTTTTGTCACCGATTTCTTTCTTTATCACTAGTGCTTTTTGAAGGTATTCTTCAGCCTTGGTATATTGACCAACAGATTGAAACACAGTTCCTAGATTTCCGTGAGCAGATGCTTCTCCTTGTTTGTCACCGATTTCTTTCCTGATCACTAGTACTTTTTGAAGGTATTCTTCAGCCTTGGTATATTGACCAACAGATCGAAACACAGTTCCTAGATTTCCGTAAGCAGATGCTTCTCCTTGTTTGTCACCGATTTCTTTCCTGATCACTAGTGCTTTATGAAGGTATTCTTCAGCCTTGCTATATTGACCAACAGATTGAAACACAGTTCCTAGATTTCCGTAAGCAGATGCTTCTCCTTTTTTGTCACCGAGTTCTTTCCTGATCACTAGTGCTTTTTGAAGGTATTCTTCAGCCTTGGTATATTGACCAACAGATTTGAACACAGTTCCTAGATTTCCGTAATCTGATGCTTCTCCATGTTTGTCACCGACTTCTTTCCTGATCACTAGTGCTTTTTGAAGGTATTCTTCAGCCTTGGTATATTGACCAACAGATTTAAACACAGTTCCTAGATTTCCGTAATCTGATGCTTCTCCTTGTTTGTCACCGATTTCTTTCCTGATCACCAGTGCTTTTTGAAGGTATTCTTCAGCCTTGGTATATTGACCAACAGATTGAAACACAGTTCCTAGATTTCCGTAAGCAGATGCTTCTCCTTGTTTGTCACCGATTTCTTTCTTGATCACTAGTGCTTTTTGAAGGTATTCTTTAGCCTTGGCATATTGACCAACAGAAAGAAACACAGTTCCTAGATTCCCGTAACATGTTTCAACTCCGTCATTATCTCCAGCCTCAATCATGATGCTGAGTGCTCTCTTGTAAAACTGTTTTGCTTCCTCGTATTTGCTTGTTTGATAGTAGATGTTCGCTAGTTTAAGTAATGTCATCCCTTCTACTTCTTTTTGGCCACTTGTACTATTGTGTAGTGTCGCTAAAAGCCTTTTATTACATTCTGTCGCACGGGTGTGATCGTACACAAGAGTAAAGCCATCAAGAAGCTTACGGTATACATAGATAAGAAGTGGTGTGGTAAGTTCTTTGATTGTCTCTAGGGCTTTACCGTTAAGGAGCACCAAACATTCGTTAAAGATGTCTACTGCTCTTATAATACGTCCAGTGTTGAAAAGGAAAGTTGCAACAACTGCACCAATATGAATGGTCTGTAGAATCTCCGAGATGTTGTCCATGACGCTTTTTCCTCAACCTTGAGAAAAAGAGTAAGAAAGTGGAAACAAGATTCTTAACGTCTTTTTAACTGAACAGTTAAACTTCTTAGGCAAGATAATCAAGCTTTCATGTAAGATTTACTGAGGTAGGTCAGGATTATAAGTGTTGGACCATCATTTCTTTGGCCTATTCTATACTTCTTGAATCCCCAAATGCAGAATATCTAAATAAATAGTTTTACAGAGTAGTTTGTAATCTACTGTTAAAAATTCTGGAAAATAAAACTATTTCAGCCACAAGCTTTTACAGCAACAACGAGCTTTATTTGCATGACCATAAGTTCATATAGTGTTGCAAAAGCTATTTTAAGAAATGTAAAAAGTGTAAAAAATTAGTTCTGACACATTCGTCTTCTCTAGGACTTAAAAAATATTTAGGCGAAATGGTTTGGTATTTCATTGGTGATTATAAAATAAACATGGCCGCTTGGAGATCATCCTTGGAGACTAGTCAGGTCTCTTAAGGTCAGGATCGTTACAGAGTTGACAAAAGCACCAAACTTTGCACAGCGATAGCTTATTGCAGTACCATGAATATTAGAGGGGGGTGCCCACTGCAAATATGCCACTGAAGCGTGCTAAACAGGATTTAATTATTGTAAATTTCACCTGTTGGGGTCCCTGTGCTGTTTTGATTGAAAATTGTTATTTAATACCTTAAATCACTCAGAATGCTCTTCTCATGTTGTAAACAACAATTTCACTTGAACATCTGGCATTCCCATTCATTATTAGCTTATTGATTGTATAATTAAGTTGATTATTACTGTGCCCTTAAAGCAAGTCCACAGTCCGCCCACATTGTCGTAAGTCACTTCTGAGATGGCCTCGTCTTTGCTTCATAACTTGCAAGTACTCAGCTTCTGGGGTTCTCTTTTCCTTTTCTAATGTAATTCAATTAGAGAAGGCCTTATTGTGTGGCTTAAGCCTTATTTATCAAGTGTTACTTGTCATTACATATCACTTTAAGCTAAAGAAAGCATAATATGGCATAGCAATTCACACACAAAATTTGAGAAAAAAGAAATTGTCAAAGAGTCTGTTGTATCACATATTATCAGGGATTTATGACAGCTGTTCATGAAGAGCAAATAACGAAATGACAGAACCCAAAATAGTTCTTTCCTAAGGAGGTAATTAATTTTTCAGCTTAACAAAGGCCTGGATGCCTTTCAGTCTCCCAGGTAGGCATGGTAACCCACTTAGGTGGGGTAACACGCCTGTCCAGATAATCTCTCATTTTAACTTGATCACGTTTACATGATAGGTGGGGTGATTCTTCAAGGTGGGTAGCCCGGTCTGCCACATTGGGCACCCTTCTCAGCTGAGGTCAAATTTTGCCATGTCAACGTTTCAAGGTGAGGTAACCCAGGCTAGTCGGGGTCGGATTCATGATACATCGAATTCGCACCCTTGCTTTTTTTGGTATTTTCTATAATTTTCCACACCATTATTTTGTGAAAAGTTGGTAACTGAATTGCTCTTGAGGAATTCATGATTGTAAGATTTCGTAACCACGGGGTATTCGCCTAATTGCATCAAACAAATTACATTCATTTTCATAAGTGATGCATCATTGGTTGGCTAAAAGAGGCCTTGTCCCCGTAACTTTAAACTCTTCTGAAGTTAGTTTGTTTGTAAATTGTAACGCAAGCAACAACCTTTTTTGAAAGATCGTATAGACCTACCATTAACACTCCGGTTCGAGGGCTCTGAAATGAATGAGCTCCTTACAGGTGTCTTTAGGTATGCAGGGACTTCATACACTTCTTTTTAAATGCAAATGTGTGTTACGAAAAATTGTTGCGTGACTGTATGCTAACTTAGTCTAGAATATTCTTGCATATTTAATTAGTTTTGCATCATAGTGACTAAGCAGTTTTTCAAGCCGTTTACGTATGATGTTGTAAATAGTTTTATGATGTAATGTTACCTTGTTTAGTTGAGCCGGAAAGTTCTAGAGTATTACGCTCATAAGTATATAAGCAAATCGGTTTAGCTTTTGAAAAGGTTTTCTTTGAGAAGAGAGTACGTGCTTACTGTTGTGTGACAAAGGTCACGTGTAAAGTTTGGCAGAGGCCGTGTTTATTGAAGTGTGATAGAGGTCGCGTGTATATTTGGCAGAGGCCGTGTTTAATCAAGTGTGACGGAGGTCGAACTGTAATTTACAAGCCTAGCGTGTGCTTGTTGTGAAGTTTCGTGTGGAATTTACTACGGTCGTTTGGAATAAATAACCTTGTTGCTGTTCCGACAACCCTGCGTTCTGTTTAGACTACGAACTATCCGCCACTCACAAAACGAACTCGTAACATTGGGGGCCTGTCGCTGGAGAGTGGAATTCAAGGAACTGTTTGTTGTCTACCGATAACCAGGAAAGGATCACAATTTGGAAGGAAGTAACTGTGCGGTGAAAACAAGTGGTAGCAAGTGAAAGACCCTTGGAATTTTAACGCTGTGAAATGGAGAAACTTATGCAACTTGGTAAGGAGTTTGGACTGGAAGGAGAAAAGCTACTTGAATTTGTGCGTGAACAACAGCAGTTGGAAGAAGAGAAGGAAGAAAAACAAAGACGTGAGGACGAAGAGAGAGCAGAAAGGCAAAGACGTGAGGAAGAAGAGAGAGCAGAAAGGCAAAGACGTGAGGAAGAAGAGAGGGAAGAGAGACGCAGACGTCAGGATGAAGAAAGGGAAGCGAGACGTCAGGAAAGAGAAATTAGGAAATTACAACATGAAGCCGACCTCATGAGACAGAAGGAGGCTGCTGAGGCTGCTAAGAGAGAACATGAGTTAGAACTTGCTAGGTTAGCAGCAACGAATGGTGATGGTCGCACCGCAGAAAGAGATGATAGAGCTAAAGCGCCAAAACTTCCAGCGTTCGTGGATGGTAAAGATGATTTGGACGCATATTTGCAGAGGTTCGAGAGATTTGCAGATACAGCCAAGTGGCATAGAACTGGATGGGCATCAAAGCTCAGTGCTCTGTTGTCTGGACGAGCACTCGAAGTGTACTCACGCCTATCTGAAGAAGCAGCTAGAGATTACGGTAAAGTCAAGATTGCGTTGATGAAGAGATATGATCTCACAGAAGACGGCTATCGTCGTAAATTTAGAGCGTCTAAACCGGAAGTTGACGAAAGTCCGGACCAGTTTATCGTGCGACTGGACAGATACCTGTTACGGTGGCTAGAGCTTTCAGATACTGAGCGGACCTTGGACGGTCTAAAGGACTTGATAGTGAAAGAACAGTTTATTGACTCCTGCCCTAAGGATTTGGCCATTCACCTACGAGAAAGGGCACCTGAAACCCTAGTGCAGATTGCGAAGATCGCTGACCAGTACTTGGAGGCCCATGGTAAGCATTTGTTCAGCCCAGTGAGCAGAAAGCCGGTAGTACCGCCAGAGAGGGAGGAACCCAAGAATACACAGTCTAATTCAACACCCCTCCAGTGCTTTAAGTGTAACGCTCGTGGTCATAGGGCTGCCAACTGCCCAACCATAGGAAAAAGGTGTTTTCTGTGTGGCAAGCAAGGACACGAAGCTAGAAACTGTCGATCAGGTGGACGGAGATCAGGAGGACAAAGTAGGGATGGTAACCCTGTGCAACGTGGTCAAGTGAGTGCCAGTTGCCTAGTTCAGCAGACTGAGAGTAAACCCACAGCGGAAGAAGTTAAGTCCTGTATTAAAGATGAGAAGCTGCTGTTAGCCTGCGGTAAGAAGATTCCATTATTGAGTAGCGCCTGTGTTGAACCTTTGTCTGGAGTGAGAAGTAAAATGCCTGTAGTGAAAGGTAGAGTTGGAGAGAAGTCTGTTGATGTTCTGAGAGACACTGGCTGTAGCGGAATAGTAGTAAAGAAGGATCTTGTGTCTGAGGATCAGTTCACTGGCGACTTTAATGTTATGCTGCTTATCGACAACACAGCAAGGAAAGTGCCCATTGCAAAGATCGACGTTGATACACCTTATCTCAAGGGCCAAGTGGAAGCGCAGTGTCTTCCCGATGCTGTTTATGATTTAATTGTTGGTAATGTACCAGGCGCGAGAGCTGCTGACGACCCAGATCCGAGCTGGCAAGATCATGTGCAAGAGGCGTGTGCTGTAACCACGAGAGGTCAAGCAAAGAAGGCCGGAGAACGTGTCCCGTTGAAGGTACCGGGTACTAAAGAAAGTCCTGTAGTTGATAGAGAAAGCTCAAACAAATGCAACATGATGACAAGAGCTTACAGAAATATTGGGAGCGAAATGATGTAGTTGTGAGAGGCCAGGCTGAAATTTCATTTGAAGTGAAAGGTGGAGTTTTGTACCGCGTCTACAAACACCCTTACGTGAATAGTGGTAAACCCCTGAAGCAAGTTATGGTTCCTGTGCAGCTGAGAAGTCGGATAATGGAACTAGCTCACGGATCGCTCATGGGAGGTCACATGGGAATAAAGAAAACGGCTGATAAGATTCAAAGCGCATTCTATTGGCCAGGTATTCAAGGGGACGTGACTCGTTTCTGCAAGTCCTGTGATGTATGTCAGAAGACGGTTAACAAGGGTTCTGTACCGAAGGCTCCCCTGCAGAAGATGCCATTAATTGACAAGCCGTTCAAGAGAGTAGCAATCGATCTGGTTGGACCTATTGGTCCCCCGAGTGAAGACGGTCACAGATATATATTGACATTGGTCGACTTTGCAACCCGTTATCCTGAAGCTGTCCCGCTCAGGAAAATTGATACGGAGACCGTGGCGGAAGCGTTGGTGGATATCTTTAGTCGTTTGGGAGTGCCTGAAGAGATCTTGAGTGACCTCGGCACGCAATTTGTATCTGAGTGTATGAAGGAAGTGACACGGTTGTTGAGCATTAAACAGCTCACTACGACTCCTTATCACCCTATGTGTAATGGCCTGACGGAAAAGTTTAATGGAACCATGAAGAGTATGTTAAAGAGATTGTGCAGCGAGCAGCCGAGACAGTGGCATCGTTACATCAACCCGTTATTGTTTGCGTATCGTGAAGTTCCTCAGGAGTCCACTGGTTTTTCGCCGTTTGAGTTGCTGTATGGAAGAGCTGTCAGGGGGCCGATGTTTATTCTTAAAGAGCTCTGGACGAAAGAGTTGGAGGAGCCTGAAGTAAAGAACAGCTACCAGTATGTGTTTGAGCTACGTGAGAAGCTGGAAGATACCCTCAAGCTGGCGCATACCGAACTTCAGAAAGCCCAGCACAAAGGCAAGCATTACTACGATCGTAAGGCTAAAGTCAGAAGGTTTGCACAAGGAGATAAGGTGTTAATACTGCTACCAACCGACCATAACAAGCTTCTAATGCAGTGGAAAGGTCCATTTGAGGTTAGTGCAGTAGTGGGTCTCAACGATTATAAAGTGTGTGTCAAAGGAAAGGAGAGAGTTTACCATGCCAACCTGCTGAAAAAGTACTTTGAACGAGAGGATCCTGTACCCGTTGGAGCAGTGGCTGTTGAAGTGAACGCTGACATTAGTAAGAGCGGACATGTTAAAAGTGAAGCCGAAGAAGTTGATCCTGTGGATGGTGTTGATTTTTTGGAAATTGGTGGATATGTCGCTAAAGAGTCAATCAAAGATGTGGCTACTGGAGATAACCTTACTGATGAGCAAAGAGCAGAGTTTATAGACCTTGCAAGTCAGTTTCAAAGCTTGTTTACAGAAGCTCCAGGTAGTACAAGTTTGGCTCAACATCATATAAAACTTACATCCGATCAACCAGTCAGATCAAGACCTTACCCAGTGCCGTATAGCCTGAGAGAATCGCTGAAGAAGGATATTACAGACATGATGAAGATGGGAGTTATAAGAGGGTCAAGTTCACCATATGCTTCGCCCGTCGTGGTTGTTAAGAAAAAAGACAACACAAATAGGATATGCGTGGACTACCGGAAGTTGAACAAATTAACTGTGTTTGACCCTGAACCTATGCCGACTGCCGAGCATTTGTTCCAGAAGTTGAATGGTGACAAGTATTTCACAAGAATTGATTTGAGTAAGGGCTACTGGCAAATCTCTATACCTGAGGAGGACATACCGAAGACCGCTTTTGTGACACCTGACGGATCGTACGAATTCCTGAAGATGCCGTTTGGTATGATCAACTCCGCAGCGACCTTAAAGAGAGCCATGAAGAAGCTATTGCATGGACTCGATAACGTTGAGTTTTACTGGGATGACATTTTGGTCCACACCCGTACGTGGGAAGAACACATCAAGGTACTACAAGAGTTGTTTACGCGATTATTAGCAGCTGGAATGACCATAAGACCGACTAAATGTCTTTTTGGAGTTAACACTGTTGACTTTCTTGGTCATCGATTGGAGGAAGGTTTAATTGGTCTTCACGAAGACAACGTGGCAAAGATTAGAGATGCTCCAAGACCTACTACAAAGAAGCAGATTAGATCGTTCATGGGTTTAGCCGGATATTACCGAGATTTTATCCCCAACTTCGCAGCTTTAGCCGCTCCGCTGTCAGATCTCACGCGTAAAGGTCAACCGAACAAAGTTGAATGGGGCGAGCCACAAGAGAAAGCCTATCAGAGTATCAAGGCCCTCCTCACAAAAGAACCAATCCTGCGGTTGCCAGATCCAGGGAAAACCTACTTTCTGCGGACTGACGCTTCCGACACTGGTATTGGTGCTGTACTAATGCAGGAACATGATGGCAAGCTGTTCCCCGTCTGCTACGGTAGCAAGAAATTGTCAAGTACGGAGCGTAATTACTCGACCATCGAGAAAGAGTGTTTAGCCATTGTGTGGGGATTCAAAAGGTTTCACCTGTATTTATACGGAGTTCCCTTTGTACTACAAACTGATCACGAACCACTGAAGTACATGAACAGTGCGAAGTTCGCTAATGGACGGCTCATGCGTTGGGCTATGTTTCTTCAGAGCTACAACTTTAGAGTTGAGGCTATCAAGGGATCCGAGAATGTAGGAGCAGATTATCTGAGCAGAGTAGAGGAATAACTTAAGAGACATTGGACTACCTCCTCTTTTAGCACTACTTAATCAATTTTTCGTTTTTAGTAGAAATTTAAGAAATTTCTTCTCAAGACGGGGTTATGTTACGAAAAATTGTTGCGTGACTGTATGCTAACTTAGTCTAGAATATTCTTGCATATTTAATTAGTTTTGCATCATAGTGACTAAGCAGTTTTTCAAGCCGTTTACGTATGATGTTGTAAATAGTTTTATGATGTAATGTTACCTTGTTTAGTTGAGCCGGAAAGTTCTAGAGTATTACGCTCATAAGTATATAAGCAAATCGGTTTAGCTTTTGAAAAGGTTTTCTTTGAGAAGAGAGTACGTGCTTACTGTTGTGTGACAAAGGTCACGTGTAAAGTTTGGCAGAGGCCGTGTTTATTGAAGTGTGACAGAGGTCGCGTGTATATTTGGCAGAGGCCGTGTTTAATCAAGTGTGACGGAGGTCGAACTGTAATTTACAAGCCTAGCGTGTGCTTGTTGTGAAGTTTCGTGTGGAATTTACTACGGTCGTTTGGAATAAATAACCTTGTTGCTGTTCCGACAACCCTGCGTTCTGTTTAGACTACGAACTATCCGCCACTCACAAAACGAACTCGTAACAATGTGTAAAAAATAAAGAGTGTTAAAAATTCCTGGAGAGGCATGTTTTACAACCTCGTCCCCAGGGCTTAATAAAAAGGTAGAAAAAGGTAAAGCGACCATACTTTATGTCTATAACTCGTGACAGTAATAATAACTGATAAACTTGAGGTCGATGGTGCGCTCCTTTTACCCCCCTCTCTCCATTAATGCTCCGTTTTAAGAGCATTTAAAGCTAGTAAAAGCTGTACAGAAAGGAGAGAAGTTGAAATAAGGATGTGTTGACACCGGGGATCGAACTCGGGACCTCGCTCACCGAAGGCTGCACACTTTGAACCAACTGTGCCACCCTTGCTCCTCCTTTTCCCCTTGAGGACGAGGTTGACATGTTGTAATCATTACCTCAAGGACAGGGTTACCAACGAAGCAAATTATAATCTAATCTTAGCTGCACAATTACATAGTGGGCAGGTTGTCAGTTACGGTTCATGAGGTCGTTAATGTGGCACTCGGTCAAAATTTACCGATTCTATCGTTTTTTGTTATTGTATGACATCTTTGAAAGCTGGCTTTGTGATCCGTTTAAATTGATATGAAATGATATTATAACTGGCAAGTCTTAGCAGTGGCACTGTTGTTTCAATCACGGCTTGTGTGGCTCATGCACCAAAGAAATGCACGCGGTCAGGAAACTTTCAGCTTGATATCAAATTCTCATCTGATTTCAAAATACTATCTGCCCGAAAACTTAAGTCGCTTTTCCAAAAATACAAGCTTGAGCTTACAACAGGTATTCACGCTTGCATCGGTCACGTCTTGCGCAAATTTTAGAGAATTTTTAAAAGATACCACGACGGCTGACAACCACGAAAACGTCGCATGGAAAAAGGAATTCGCATTTTTTCAGTTTCAATCGTGATTATTCCAACTCGCTTACTTCGTCAAGGCAAGCGAACTCTTCTGGAGCTGAATTGCTATCAACATATCCAAGTTCATGAAGAGAACGAATTTTGTCATTGGTTGTTTACGTCCTTCACAAAACATGAAATTAGGCATTTTCAAAGGGTAGTCGTGCAGTTGACGGCAAAGAAATGTACAAAAAAGTGTGACGCACGTGCAAAGTTGTTGTTTTGCCTTGTCAAGCTATTGTTTATTGACTTTCTCGTCGCCGCCGCATCTTTATATTCCTGTTATTTACGATACATTGTGATGAGTCAAAAACAGAATATTATCGGGCCAAATTGAATTGCTGCTGCTGATAGCATCTCAAACGTTTTTTCGACTCATCGGTAGTTCCTTCGTTTCTGGTTAGGAAAGTAGAAAATAAAAGTCTCCCTTGCTGGCACAAGCTTGGTGAACAAACCGGGCAAGTGTGGCAAGACAATAGCCGTCGTGCACGAACTCACGAAAAGAAACTGTTCGCCGATTGGGCACAACAATACAAAGCATTATTTGTGCCCAGTCAGGAGCCGGCATCCGCTTGAATTTTTGGAAATAGTTCGGTGAGAGTCGGTACCCAGGCGCTCTTTCGCCCGTACTTGAAAACTTTCGTCCCGCCTTTTCTCCCGACCCGACTGACTGCCCCTCGGTCTCCGAGGATGAGAATTATGCAGATCTTGGAGGATGTTATCCACCTCGGCCGATAACATCCTCCTCAATCTGCATTATTCATGTCCTATTTAGCCTCATTCAATAATTGCTAAATAACAGTAACACTAACCATAAATGTAATAAAAGTTAACCATAAATGTTATGTCCACCATAAATGTAATGAAAACCCAAACCATAAATGTAATAAATTATAAACCATAAATGTACGAACATTTTAACCATAAATGCAGTAAGTATAGAAAATCGTATGAATTCGAGTTATACATTTCTTTATTTATGGCAAGAGTGATGTTTTAAAATTATTGCACGTGCAATTTCATTGATGGTTTTAAGACAATAATTTTGTCCGGTTGTCAGCCATTTTGCATGCGTTTCTATTTCACACTTCCTCGCTTTTCCAAAGAAGCTTCAGTACTGCCTGGTACTGCATTGTAAAGCCTCTGGCACTCTATAAGCTGTTAACGTTTCCCTTGTTGACCAATCAGAAACTTCATTACTTCATCTTTTATTCTGTCACTTTAATGATCGCCAAAAGATTGACATCATGGAGGTAGCTCCCTAGATCACCTAAGGTATTTAATGTTTGATAGCGGAGCTCTGGCGCGCGAAGCGCGCCTGCGGAGCACCATGGGTAAGTAAATCTACCCATCCCAGAAAATTTGGTAATCACGTGACCGTACACCGCCCGCCCGTCCGTCCGCACCACAGGGAAACCAGTGTTTAATCCTCACACTTTCTAGCCAGTTTGCGAGCACAGGAAGACGGATATTGCACACATATATTGCACATCAATGTTGTGACCAATTGACAGCTGTCAAAACAGAGTATCCGCTGACCAGTATCACCTGACCGTATCGCAGGCTCAGGTGTCGACTCATCGAGGCTGAATGTCTTTTTGAAATTATCCGCTGACAAGTTACTAGTTTTCAAATGATCGCAGGCTCAAGTTTATTTTTTTAACTCATATGAAATATGTTGTGTTTTGTATGTGCCGCACAATTAAAATGTTGATTTCAAACTGACCTCGGAAGCTAAAATTCAGCCAGTTTTTACAGGCAGGGAAGACATGCCAGTTGCTTTTGACTTTTCTCACCAAGGTCACGCGTTGGTCACGCTCTACGCCCAATTTTTATGCTCTGTTTGGTCAAAATTTGACAGGTGAGTTCATGAGGAAGATTTATGCACCATCTTGAAACTTGTTTACTATGCTGAAGACAGAGTTTTGTCTCAACTTGTGATGTTTTTAACTGTCTATTTCCACTGAATGTACAAAATGAAATTCAGCTGCTATCAAGAGTCTTCTGTTATTCATGGCTAGTTTGTTTACTGGGTTTTTGGTTGAGAAATACGTCGCTTGTCAAAGTCGGAAATCCGATTTCGGATGGCATCGTTTTCGTTTTCCACCTTGCTTGATGCGTAAGAGGGTTGAAAAGTCTGAAGCGATTCTGCCCTTACTTGATAGTTTTCAGCGCATCTCGAATGGTAAGCCTGAGTAATTATTGCATTTGACGTTTGTCTTTAATATCTAATTTAATGAAGTCGAGCGTAGTTTATGCGGCTATTTAGTTTATGCACGTTTTTAATTGTAAGATTTGAGACAATAATCTGACCAAGTATCAGGTTTGATTATAAGTCGATATAAGCTTATAGAACTTTAAAAAAGCCTTTAGACATTTTCTCACCGCAAATAGAAAGAAAGTAAACGTTCCAAAGAATATTTAGTTATAATTCTGGCTGTAAAAGAAAGCGTTGAGCGATTTTCTTGCCTCGAGTTCATCTTTGAAAAAGCAAACACCGGGAAGCCGGCTTACAAAATGAAAAACATAAACAAGGATTTTCAGAGACACTTTAATACTTGTCTTCGTGAATGAAAATTGTTGTCTCAGTATATGTTTCACCGAATTATTTTCCTTTTATTGATTGTTAGTAGTCTCTTTTGCAATTTTTATCGCCGTGCCGTTTGTTTTCAGTCGCTCATGAACATCGCTTGCATGCAGGAGTAGTCAAAATGTCACGCGTATCAAACGCCTCTGACGATTACACATCGTTATAAAACCATTAAATAAAAAATAAACATAATAAATTCTTTATTATGTTGAAGAGTATAACTCTATTAATCATAATTTAAACAGTCGACTTTGGCCCTTGTCAAAAATGAGAACCGGCTAGCTGTATAGGTGATTTTGGAAATTTTTTTAACGGTTTCGCTAAAAGCCCACACGTGCTTCGATCGTCCTGAATATTGAGTGAGTGCAATTTGTTTTGCAAAATTGTGAAATACTGCATTCTGTTCGAGGTCTGTATGATAAAAACAGCGCCTCATGGTACTGTACCTCAGATGTGATGTATAAAAAGTATAAAAGGTTTGGTTACACGTCCGCAGGCATGTTAGCAAGATTTTGTAAAGTAAACTTGTCGAACGCAAAAAATTCGGCCTGATTTGTTTTCCAGGCCTAATCTACTGTGGTCAAGAGCCCGCGCTCTTAAATGTGATCGACGATGATTGCTATTTTTTGGGTGTACATATAAGGCTATCAACTCGATGTAAGAAAAAGTTCACTCTTAGCTTGTACTGTTTGCAAATTACTTTTCTCTAAAGTCACTTATTCCTTTCCCTCAAAAGTCACATGAATAAGCTCAAAAGTTAACTCAATTGTGGAAAACAAGTTTATTGTTTGATTTAAATTATAAATTCGAGTAAATATATAAGAGCTTCGCTTTTAGCCCTGGCTAAATCTATATATTATGCGTTCCGTTCCCCATAGAGCGAAAACTTTTTCAACTGTTGTAACCAAACAGGTCAGTTATCAAATTTTTATATGTATTTTCTTTCTACGGGTAACGAGCTCGCGTATGGGTATAAGGTTGTGAGGTACTGAGGGAAGACTCTGTCTTCCACATCACGTCAATTCTTAATCTCGTACCCAGATCTCCCACGGCCAAGGGAAAGGGAGATCTCACTTTTCAGTGTGAAACAGAGTGAGATCTGGCTACGAGATTAGTCAATTCTAATACGAGTTCAACGCGTCTGCTGAACAAGACAAACAACTGTTACTTATTTTCCGTTTTTAATTTATTCTTTCAAACACCCTGCCATCAGTTTTTCGGAAAAGAACCTGTAATCTAGGCTGCAGGCCCCAAATTCATGGACTTAAAAAGCTCAGCATCGGTGAAAACTCGCAATGCTGCAAATATGAAGAATTTACGAACAGATGTTTGTTTAACTAAATTTTATGATTTTATAAGTTTCTTTGGTCTGTGTCCTCTACTAGCAAGACTTTTAAAAAGGTTAAAAAAGGTTAAAGGCTTGTTTATAGTGGAAAGTGCACTTAGCTTATCCAGCTAGTTTACGGGCACTCCACTCAAGTACTTAGAAACAGATAATTCATATACAACATAACAGGACTAAAAACCCCAACTGGCAGGAGGCAGCCAGTCGGCTATTTACAAGCATGGCCGAGGATTTGAACTAGGGACTACCGAGAACAAATCCAGCAAGTGGCCAGAGCAGGAGTCGAACCAGGGACCGCGGGATTGCGAGTCCGACGCGCTGACCACTCGGCCACGCTGCCTCCCAATTAACACCTTAATGCGACATTCCCCCTTTGTTGATAGTTCCACCGAGTCCAACTATGCCTTTCTGGTCTCAGACTACATCGATCCGTTATGAAAACTCAATAGAAATACGCCCTCTCTTCAGGGGATAATACACAGCTGTATGTGGAAGTAAATACTCATCCAGCAATTGACCCAATCCCCTCTAGCTTTCATTAACTGGGCTGCCCCAAGGCACTCCCTAGTTTATAAAATGGGTAGTTTTCTTTGTCGAAAAATGAACACTATCACTTATTAACCCACTAACCCAGAGGGCGTTGCGTGAACCTGTGATAGATTTTAGTCTTCGACAAAAATTACAATTCTCTCAAAGGTGCACTGTAATCAAAAATCTATTATCAATCGAAAAACTACTCAGTTCAAAATATCACATGATCACGTGCTCCAAACGTGATCGCGTACATGTAAGACCAAAAATGTCACGTGAGACGAAATGTAACACAAAAACTCCGTGACAGATCCTTCAAAAACTAATTCATAATTCATAAGCCCATTGACCTATCAAATAGTCGATCATATATCATTTGCAGTGACTTTATATCGATAAAACCTCCCCTTATTAGTATGCGCTGTTGTATCAGATATAAAGTCACTGCACGTGACTTATACTTATGAATATTAATTATAAGCACAGCAACTGACACAACAAATGGTGGGTGAATATTTCATGTTCTTTCAAAATAACACAAGAGGTAAATTTACTATTGCACAAAATCAAACTTTGTTCTTTCACCAGTTTTATCAGCCAAAAGGTCAGTGACTCAGCGGTAATAATATAGTAGTGTCCAAGCGTTGCACTTAAGACTTGCCAGTTGTGAATACGCAAGGCTCGAGTACTGGATTTTTATTTACCTAGCTACCATTCGGCCATTCCATAAAAATTTTCCAAAGACTACTTTTTCACTGCACTTGTTGACTTTGTAGTAAGTATTTAAGTAATGTTTTATAAAGTCCCAGCACGTGTTTTATCGGGTCTAAAATCGCTCGTCATCGGCTTGTGATTTTAAACCCGATAAAACACTGGTGCTCGTTTATTAAACATTACTTAAAGCATTTTCGTCCATATTCACAAAGTCTCTTTAAAGATTGATTTCTTTCTGTTTACAGTCCGGAATATCGCTAAATTTAAGGACAGGGCCAACTGGTCACGCGACACTTTTCAACCAATGAGACGGCGCACTTGTGTTTATCAACAAACAAATCAAAACATCGCCCCAGTGATCAAAAATTTTCAAAACAACGGACGGAGTCGGACAGAATTAAAGATGAGCTTACAGTACTCGTCTAGGTTTCACATTTAATATTTCAAAGAAAACATTTCATGTAAGAGAATAAGAGCATGAATCATTGCAAGGAATCATTGGGGTGTTCGAACTGATTCCTGACCGATCGCAGAGGTCGTGGCTTCACTGGCATGGCTTGCAAGATTTTTGATAGAAATAGCCTTAGAGGGAGTGTGAAAATTTGTTGAGATCCTACAAAACAGGATTGGTACTACCTATTAACTTCTACAGGACAAGAATCAAAGAACCAGCCATCATAACAAGAATAGAAAGAAGTTCAAATTTATTAATTTTTCTTGTTTGTTTTTTTGTGTTGTGTCGTGTTGACTTCACGCATCTGGTGCTTTCTTTGCTTGCTGTAGTATCAGTGCATGTTCAATGAGTAGCGAAATACAGCATTTACATTTGAGATTTGCCTTGTTTCTTTGATTGTTTTTTAACGGTGGGTGAACATTTGGAGAATCCAACAACATTAAATCTTTCCAGATTAGTGAATTTCAGAAACAAAGCGGTTAGTATCTACCTTCTGTACCTTGCGCTTATGATCTTCAATTTCATCCCCGCAAATTCGGCAAAGTGAGGCGAGATTTTGGACGTGAATATCCATGAGACTAATAAAGTTGTTTTGGCCTTGAAAAGAAAAAAGGCAAAGGCTCGTACTAATGCGAAAAAAAGTAATAACACGGCTTTTGTGAGAAACCCGGGAGTGGAAAACGTACGTGTTTTGGACCTAGGAATTCAAAAATTGTCTTCCAAAATTCTAGGTTGTCTACCATCCCCACATTCAACATGATAAAAGTTAATCGATATGACAATCGAGGAAAAATATCTAGAACTTCGTAAAAAATCTGTGAATCGAAAAAATAATAGATACATGTTCACCTACCTTGAAAACCGACCAGTTGTTTAAAAGATAAAAGAAGAAATAAGCCACAAAATGTGCTGAATATTTCACGAGACACTTCCAATATGGCTTCCGATACGCTGTCCACTTAAAAAAATTATGTGCCTCATCATGAAAAGTCTTAAAAATATGCCTGAGAGCCTCGAAACGATGACTGATTCTGTCTGACTCCGTCCGTTGTTTTGAAAATTTTTGATCACTGGGGCGATGTTTTGATTTGTTTGTTGATAAACACAAGTGCGCCTTCTCATTGGTTGAAAAGTGTCGCGTGACCAGTTGGCCCTGTCCTTAAATTTAGGGATATTCCGGACTGGTTTAAGGTAACACAATCATTTTTGGAAGCCTAAATTTCGGATTAGGATAAAGAAGACTCGTCCGACGAAAACAGGAACTTTGAGAATTTCGCACACAAGTTCATCTCAAAGCCTCATTGGCAAAAGGGCAAAGAAGCAGCTAGGCTTTGAGAACGCAAAGCTTCTGCGGAAGCTTCAAGTACAACCTTGAGAGAAATAGAGTACTAACGAAAGTTATCGTATAAGGTTTGGTGACTTGGAACCCTAGAGCTTACATTTATTCTTAATGTGGCCCAGAGTTTTTGCTTTTGTTGGTATCCGTATTATTAAATTTGTGCATGATCGAGAGTTGCGCTTCTCCTAATTTCTGTATCAAAACAAGCACGATTGATGTTAGCATTAGCGAGTTTCCATGACTAAAAAACTTTGCAAAGTTTACAGCTTGCTTTAATGTGCATACCTTTTTATGTACACAACCCGTATTTTACTGAAAGTGTTCTGAATACGTACACTGTAAATGTGCGAAGGTAAAGTAAGTATACAAAGTATAGGTGAGATATTGGATACCGTCCAACAGCATTATAATACATATTGGTTAGAGCACTGCACCGGTATCGCAGAGGACAGGGTTCGAATCCCGCGCGGCAAGCCTGAATTTTTGGTTTTTGTCAGGCTTTCTTTCCGCAACTGCATAAGTCTCGTCTTTAACAGCGAGGATCTTCTCCACATTTAAACTCTTTGAAGTTCAACACTTGGGCAGAGAAATCTGTCAGGATCTTTTTTCAAGTCATAACTAGACAGTAAAGAAAGTGAGCTCGAAAAACGTCTTCTCTTGGCTGCAGAGTTCGTGTGCAGCGGCCAGCTCTGACAGAGCAAGCCAGAAGTTCTTAGCGACCAAACAAGGTCTGGTTATCCAATGGAGATTACAGTGGAACATCGATACAACGAAGGGCCAAGGGATTAGTAAAATGTGTTCGCTTTATTAAGGTTCCACTGAGCCGGGTCATCGCCAAAAACTCGATAGATTTACTGCTTGAAATATAAATGTTGGTAAGCCAATTTATAACATTCATTTACTTTATGATTTAGTACCGCTCAGGGACTCTACACGCAGCACTTCACTTACAATTTGTCTCTAGTAATAAGCAAAAGAAGCCCTCGTTCGAAGTCCTGGTTCGAATGCTAGCTCGAAGCCATTCTCGAGATTTCGCTCTGTATTTAGGTATACTCAAGTTTTAATATGCCACGGAAACAGCTGAATTCTGCGCGATAACTGAAAGCTTTCTGGGAAATATTGCTTGCGTTCTACATTCGCTTTACTTTTCAGAATAGACGAATCTGCCAACTCTTTTACAAACTCTTTTCATTTTGTCAGCAATTATTTATGGTTTATACATTCCAGGTTTACTGATTCAGGAAATAACAAATAATCTCTACAAATCGTGTTCCAGTCATCTCGTACAAATTAATGCTTTTAAGGCAATTTTTTGCCAGGGGAGACGGTAAACCATTTGCCCATAAAATTCTCGCAAGTTGCCCAAATTTCTACGAAACAACATAGGCCGTACTGGCATATGAAGGTGGCTCGATACAGTTTTTAAGGGTCAATACCTCCCAAGTTCGAGCTTAAACTACGTCGCCATAAACAAACATTTGAAAAAAATTGCCACCACAGTTGTATTAGATTAAGATGAAAATTTGCCATGATCAGGGTTCCAATGACATCGGAGTTGTCAAAGCAACGGAATGACGCCATTACCTATTTTACTTGCAGCAATATTTCTTGGCACTGGGAACTGTTCTTACAAAATCGTTCACTTTTTTCTCCAATACGGTCGACTCGATGTTCTTGAAGTTAAAGTGGAATCTCTAAGAGCGTTATCGAGATATTTTGGGGTGATCCTTAGAAATACGGTAAAACATGAAAATGTTGATGTTAGGCCGTTATTTATAGCAAACGAAGCGCTTTTGACCATGCAATTTCACCTCACAGTGGTTTAGAAACGTTTGTGAAAGATCGTGGAGATAGCTCCGGCCGATCGCTAGAAAGAAGGATTTGATTAGTATGTATCGAGGCGCTCTTGTTAGTGGTTTTGTAAACAGTTCGGTCTACTTTAACAAATCAGCGAATAATTTTTAAACCGCTCGATAGATTTTTTTTTGAAAAAAATAAGATTCTTCTCGTAATTTAAACTGAAGTAGTCAGCCACTTCTTCATTTTCAGACCCATTGCTGATACTATCTGCCATACAGTGTTCTACGAGCGGAGATGATTCTAGAAAGTTATGAGGAAGCTTATTCTAATCAATTCACGACCGGAAATAGCCCATTCTAGCTAGTGCAGTGCCGAACAATGAAAACATACAAATATGTAAAACAACATATGATACCCTTCCCTAATAACCAGAAACTCATCACGTGCTAGGCAACCACTGTCTCGTGTGAATGTAACTGAAATATTACGTTGACTTCAGGTTAAAATTTAAAAAACATGAAAAATAGGAAAATAATAAGAAAATACAATAATAATAATAGTAAAAAAAACATAAAAACGTCGTTAAAAACTGGCTTTGCCCAAATTTTCTCTTGCTGCCCTCCAAAAATGGGGGGCTGCCGAAAATTTGGGGGAAGGGGGGGCCTGAATATGGATGTCGAGCTACTTCGTTGACACTGCTAACAGGGAATATTAAAGGCTCGCATGCCGCCACGGTAAAGAAAAGCTACATATAATATAAATATAACTGAAACTAAAGACAAATTATGTCACATGCTCAGTACCGCTTAACACACGAAGCGGAACTTATAAGATCTCGGCGAATGGAAGAAAGACAAAATCATCTTGCTCCCATATTAAATAGGGCGTCGATAAAACCAGGAACATGGAACATCCCGGAACATTTCGGAACATTCCGGAACATCCCGGAACATCCCGGAACATGAAAAAACTAAAATATTTTTCATGAAAAAAAAAATATAATAAAATAATAATAATAAAATAATTTTTGTAAAAATTAATATGAACGTAAAATAACCAAAAAAAAAAAAAAACGAAAAATAGTGAAATAATCAAGTAAAGGAAACTGGTATCCAGTATCAGAAAACAATATTTTGTCGCAACAAATTGAAATTTGTTGGGCGAGTGAGGGTTCATGCAAATGGCAGTAATGAGTGAAGGCTTGCTTCTAAATTCAAAATATATTAAAATGGGTCGCGAGGAGGGGGGTTTTTAAGCTTTCCTCACACAGTTTCCTCTTGTAATTGTTTGCCATGAGTTAATCATTTGGCGGTTATCCATTTACGGTTCTGCGATGGTCTGAAATGTCAGTGCAGTATTTCATGTCAAGCCAAGTCGGTAAGTAACTCATGTCAAGCCCACATATAGTCTCCTTGTATATAGCCGACATTTGCTTATTACTTGAGGTGCTTTGCTTCACTTGAGGTTGACATGAATTACTTACAGACTAGGCGGCTCTGTAAATTTAAGAAGAGTATAGGGGCTCCTGTCTTTGGATTTTAGCGGACAATACTCACATTCGTAGTAGTTTCTATACTGTTTACAGTCAGCATGATATTTCAGACGTCTCCTCGAGTCGCAAGAGGAGTTTGCGGGGAGACGACTAGAATTCAGGCTAACTGATAACAGTTAGAAGCTACCGCTGCGCTACCACTGCCCACTGCAGCTATTCTGCGGCGAATGTGAATGTTTGATTTAATTATCCAAGTCCAAAGCGACGAGCTTCTAAGCTCTTCTTTCGGTCGCAAAGCCGTAAATTGATAACCGTTAAACCGCATGGCAAACATTTACAAGAGGTGGCTGTGTGAGGAAAGCTTGAAAACCCCCTCCTCGCGACCCATTTTAATATATTTTGAATTTAGAAGCAAGCCTTCACTCATTACTGTCATTTGAATGGACCCTCACTCGCCCAAAAAATTCGTTGCGACAAAATATTGTTTTCTCATACTCGGAGATGATACCAGTTTCTTTTTCTTTCTTTTCTTCTTTGTTTCTTTATTTTTCGTTTTATGTTATGTTATGTTATGTTATTTATTTTTGTTATTATAAATTTTTGCAAAAATTGTTTTCTATCTATTGTTCTTTTTATTATTATTATTATTATTATTATTATTATTATTTATTATTATTATTATTATTATTTTTATTTAATTAATTACTTTTTTTTTCATAAAAAAATATTAATTTTTTCATCTTCCGGGATGTTCCGGAATGTTCCGGAATGTTCCGGGATGTTCCATGTTCCGGGTTTTATCGACGCCCTATTAAATAGTATATCAAATATAGGTAACACGAAAAGCGATTCATAATGCTGACATACAATGCATCCTAAACTGCCAGGAAAAGAGAGATACAAGAGATCAAGGCAGATCATTTTTTGAACAGAAAGAATCAACCAACTGTATAACCGACAAAACGTTGCATGAATAAAATTAAAAAGTAGGGAAAAAAACCGTCACTTTTTGTTGCTCAACCTGTAAAATGGATGAACTTGAAAGATTCACAACTATCAGTGGAGTAAATAACGTTTTTTGTATCTTCCGACACTTAAAGTATGAAACCATAATCCCAAACAAGGTTATATAAGAGACGTCAAACTAAATAGTTTGAATAAGCGGGTAATGCTTTGCTTTAAAGTAGCCATTGTCCTTGTAATCAAGTTCTCAAAATCTTTTGTTGATGTAAAGTCTGCCAGTATTTAGAAATGGCAACGAAAGAAATCTTAATTTGCCCTACCACCGATCATCAACAAGAAATCGTTTCGCTTTCCAAGAAGATGGAACGACCGGAAACAAACAACAAGAACTGAATCTTAAACTAGGGAATGTAAATGGCTAGATCAATGTACTCACCAAGAAATCTGTCTCACCAGATCGAGAAGGAGAAGTACCAAAAGGAAAGTGAAAATTGAAAACTCTGGGACTGTCCTTGCAGTAAGAAATAAAGCCCCATATGTTAATGATTCCCCAAAAGAAACACCATAGCCCCTGATATAACATACACGGCGTGTTGCGAGGCAGCATGTCTACTGATGAATCGTTTGGAACTTTCATACCAGGGGCACCCAACGACTTTTTTCTGTATAATTTGTTGGAAGGAGCAAATATTGCCTAGAAATCTCTCAAACTTGGGAAAGGCTAGCCTGTTCCTATACCCTGTATTTTATCTTTTAAGATCGTCAAGCGCGAGTATGAAAATTAGAAATCGCGGAGATTTATTAACCGCTAGCGAATATTGGGAATTTTTCTTGGTAGTAAGGGGAACTCAAACTATTCACTTTCCTCGGAGGAAGTTTTTGGCGCCTGACTTGCTATGAAGTCCCGAACGGCTGTTTCGCTGTGCAAGGTTAACGAACCCAGCAATCGCGGCTGTGCCAAGATGTATTATAACACTTACGCTCTGAAAACCTAATTCCAGCAATATTAACCCTGCCAAAGGAACGACATTTGGAACTGGTTTGCTTTCCAAGAAATTGAAAAGGACTAACATGCTCCAATACAAGCATTAAAAAAAAAACGGAAATGATTTATGTTTGTAAGGGACCGGTCATTATTTACCGAGGGGGGAGGGCTACTAGAATGAGGAAAAGAGTCGGCCAAGAAGTTGTGGCCCTCCCTTCTGAGAGTTTTAAAACCTCCGACCCTCCCCTTACTCCATTTAATAAAATTGTGACCCTCCCCCAGGACAAAATACTCGAACGGTTGTTAACAAATAACGTTCTATGTTTCTTTTTGCACATCAAACTTTAATCAGTAATAGAGATATCTTGCTTTCCATGTCCTGCATGTTCTACCAGATTTGGTAGTACACAAGATGTCACTGATTTGTAGACCCTCATTGTCGCCGACATCATTGTTGTCATAATTGTCCTTATCACTGTCTTCATCGTCCTCATAATCATTGCCAACGTCGCTTTCGTTGTCACTCTCGTCGTAATCTTGATCTGTATCACTTTTCTCGCCGGTATCTGTCGCTTCTTCCTGGTCACTTTCTTCGCCAATTTCCTCCAGTACAACATCATTTTTCAACCGAGTGTATGAATCATTTTTGTTGAAAATGTCACTTTCTTAGCTGTGTCAAAAAAAAGTTTTCTGAGAAATTCCACAAGGAAGCAAGGCGCCAGTACACGGTCCACCAAGAAGCTGAGAGGCTGAAGGCCAAAATCCAACAACTGGATAATGCAAATAACCCATCCACTGCAGGTTACTTACTGAGGGAGAACCACACATTAAAACCTCACGTAACACCGTTATAAAAATGAACTTAAATCGAATCGAAGAGGCGGAAAATCTTTGCAACAAATTGAGCAAAAAGTTAAGATAGATCTAGAATCTGCAGTTCTCTCCAACGGAAAAATTAAAGCTGAAACGAACGTCCCACAGGTTCAACGAGGATGTCATTTCTGTGCTGATCGAACTCAAAACCAAGCTAGCTACGACTAAATCCAAGCTCTCTGAGCTCGGAGCAAAGGCCTTAAATATCTTTCAGGTTGATTATGCACCCTTAAAGAGGAAATGTCGTTCGAAAAAACAGAATAAACACCGCGCTGCAAAACGTAAGGTTGTTCGTACTTCGCAGAGGACGTCAGCCTTTTTGCAAAAGATCGCCCCTGGCTTAGATAAGGACTCTCTTTGCGAAAAGGGTCACATACAAAAAGAGATTGTCTTGAATTTAAAACAAAGAGAAAAGAAATGGGCCGAATTATTGGTATCCCAAAATGACACAACTCAGCTAAGCAGTGACGCGAAGGACTACCTACCTCGCAGGCTTACTAGGCAAGGTAAGAGGTGAAGCAACTAATTCCTCCCACGTCGACGATAAGAACGAGGATGATGAAGATCATGATGATATTGCCTGGAGTGAGGAACAAGACGAAAGTGATGATGATGACTGCAGCGTTTCTGTACTGCCCAAACCAGGAGAGGCATCTTTGTCAGATATTGAAGATTATGGTCCATATTGGAATAATTCCTCAGTCCATACCATACCTGGATCATCTTTCAAACTAAATTTCGAATATTTGCGTTTTTCCTGGTTCATTTTGCTTGGTTTTCTTTTCTTTTCTTCTTGCTTTAGCCTGATTGTATCCTTTGTTTTTAAACCGCCTTTGATATCAAAATATTTTGCCCATTACCTACGGGTAATAGGCAAGAAAATGCTCCAGAAAAACTGACAACATCATTATCTTTTGGTGACAGTGTACATGTTCAAATGTTTCTATCAGTGCTGTTTACTGATGACTTTCTCTCATGTTCCGTTTTTAAAATTGTAAGAACTTTGCACTAGGAAACAAATTCAGTTATTATGTGTTTTAGAAAACAGATATGCTTCATAGAGACTTTTTGTAAAACAGTACTCCACGTTTACACGTGTAATTACATAGAGCGGATACAGTTGGCTCAAATAAAGTGAATTGTGAGTTTGAAGACTTGAGTTAAATACTTACAGAATACTTATGAGCTAAAAAAATCGTAGCCCTCCCCTCAAAGGCATTTTTAAAAAAATGGCCCTCCCCAAAGTGAGGCTAAAAAAATATTGACCCTCCCCCCAAACATAGTAGCCCTTCACCCCCGCTAAATAATGACCGGTCCCTAACATATATGTATGCTACGCTACTAAGAACTTACCAGGAAATCTATCTCTAAGCCGGTACAGTGAAGTACAATAAAGCTTTAGGACTCTGCGCATTTTACGATCAGAAATCAAAGCCTCGTACGATAAACGATACCAAGAAAGGAATACGCAGTTCAATTAACATATTAACATGCATGAAACAGACGTAGGGTTTTTTTCTGTCTATATCAACTGGGAACATTTATAAGCTATTCTTTTTAAGGGAATCCATTTCGTAAAGGCGAAACGATTTGATTGTATGAGCTCTTCAAAGAGTTGCTTCGAACTTTTTAAATCCCACGACAAACGATCCCTACCAATCGAGGTCGAGCTTTGTGAGTCTTTTATACACACTTGCAATTCAGGAAACTTTCGAAAACTTAGTGCGAAAATTTTAAATCTCAAGTAAGATATATGAAAAAGAAAAAGGTAAACTAAGATGAGTTTATTTTTTATAAACCAATCTACTTACCTCGAAGTCAGCTGCCCTTTCGCGCCTTCAGTTAGATGTGAAAAAATCTGGGACTTTCCCTGCATTCCAAGAAACAAAAGCTATTATAAAAAATTCAGAACTGGATGCCGAATAGTTAGAACCGATTTCCAAAATACATGTCTAATATAAATACCTTAATGTGTAAATTTTTGGTGTCGAGATAAGGAACCGATAACGAATAGTCCAAAACGAGTCCTGAACTGTACCAATTAAGATATTTTAAAAAACTGCATGATGCACTGACAGATATCAATGAGAAAATGTCAACATGCAGCTTAGCAGTATGATTATTTTACACGGCTGGTTAATTTTATAAAATGATGATGTGAAGTTTGTATCCACTTCACTGAAAACCAAATTAGCAAGTTTAAATAAGGCAAATTTACGTTATTTGTCTCAAACTAGTCAAAACAATTTTAGCAAAATCTTTCTTTGGGAAAGAGTCATTTCGCCAATATTACAGGATGCAAAACGAACGAAAATTTAAACTGTTTCGCCTTTTTAGAAAGTAAAAAGAACTACCATCCTCGCATACAAACATTTTATTAAAAAAAACTGAAATGAAGTTTGTTTGTGACATATTATGCAAATCTGTCCGGGACTTTCCCTGAAATTGCGACAAACAAAACCTCTTTGTCCATAACGATGTCACTGATAGCTGGGCGTTATTCACAAAATCTCATCGGAGCCGAATTCGCTTGGACTACCGACACTTATGATCGGATCGACTAGTTCTACCCAAACAGGGATCATACAACCAAAATGAAATTCTCTTCGGTGTTCAAATGGTTACCTCCTGAATCAAAGCCTGTCGTACCTCTAGACTGGTGTCCTGTGAAGCGTGAAAACAAGAGTTCTATCGTTCTCGCTGTGTAATGAGTTCTTGACTGTTTTAATACGCCAGCAATGAATCTATTTGGTCACATCGTATGAAAAATAATTGAGAACTCGTCCCTGAACAAGTAACGCAAGCCATAGACAAAAGCTGGCTGAATGAAAATACCTTCCTTACGGTCTGTAGCGTTCAGTGCCTGCCTCGTACCCAGACGTCTCTCTCTCGCTTGCCGTCTGTACCCTTCCCATGGTCCCTTGCGGTTCACCACCAGTCGCTCGCCTCTAGCCTGAAATTCATCCGATTGCTTCGAGTCGTTTTCTCCTTACTGAGGGAGTAATAACGACTCGAAGTAATCGGATGAAATTCAGGCTAGCTCGCCTCTACCTCGCGAAAAACGAAGCGCCTGAGGAGGAGGCTGGTTCATTGCGTTCCTGACTTTTCCTGCAATCTTAATTTATGTACTCGTTATGTTTCTGGCGAAATGACGACTGAAAGCAGCATAAACCAAACGTCAAACCTCAATTAGACTTCCGTGCCTCTTAACTAGTGTGATGAAACCGAAATTGAAAAAAATCCCTGACTTTCCCTGAATTCCAAGAAACAAAAACGCGATGTCCGCGATGTCACTGATATTCACAATGTCTCGATCGGAGGAGAATTGGCTTGGACTTCTGACACTTAGGTGCGATGGGATCGACTCGTACTGTCCAAGCATTATAATGGTAAAACACCGAAAGAGTCATGGCTTTCTCCGTAATACGCGAGACAAAGGGTCAATAGGGATATAGGTAGTCCTCTAAAAAGGCTCCAATAATAACTTTTAAATGACACATGTCACGGCAGTGGATCCTAGAACAACAATTCGTGCATCAATTTAGTCAATTCGCCTATTATCTCCGACAGCCTAACGGGTTGCATTAACAGGCACAGTTAACAGACAATATGTACCGTCGAACAGATCAAATGGACACACATGGATGGACTAAAGCCTTCTTTAACATTAAACACGGGAATTACCGACTTTTTTCGTGTTGAATTAGGTAAATTTGACTATTCTACATATGGAAAAAGGCTAATTTGAAACAAATTGAAATTTCTTTAAACGCCCTTGGGGTTGTTTCAGTCTTCCTTAGACGTTCCAACAGGCGCTTTTGTAGTACGCAAGCATGAATAACACGCAACAAGCGCTCCTTGATCAGTGAACGCGTTCACGCACCTGCTGACCATCTTTGTGAAAGGCGGATCCTTTCAAAGACAGAGTGCGATCTGGGTACGAGTTAAAAGTATAGACATTAAAACTTTAGGGTTGGTTATTTGAACAAAGATTAGACGGCAGGGCCCGCAGAGCAGTTTTTAATTTTCGATATAAGTTAACAAACCTCGTTATAACGAATATATTTTGCCACACCCTTGACCCATCGTTATATCGAGGTTCCACTGTACTTAATTTTATTTATTTATTTTTCAAAAAGTGAGGGACCCTGGCTCCCCGAGCCCTTCCCCCTGCGCGGGCCCTGGACGGGTTAAACTACCGTTCCATTATTTAAAATAATAGTTGCGAAATATGACACTTATACACTGGTCCTTTAATAGGCTAGTCTGAGTATCAGGCTTTTCTAAGGGGCTACGAGACAGGAGATTTTCGCTTTTCTCTTCCCCTTTTTCCTCCAGAAACACCTGATACTGATAGGATGAACAAACAAACTGGCGTCGGTAATATAACCTTCGTGTCTCCTCCGAATTTGAGGGATGAAACCCTTGAAGAGCCTCTTTGACAATGACTCCGACTGCCGAGAGGATTGTGAATATGATAACGAATGTAATAATCATTGTAGTATAGTAGTGAAAGTATTTTTGGAGATGTCGTGCGATGAATATCCCTTCAGACCAAAAAGTTGAAAAAAAATCTTGCGTTAAAAGGAGGGCGGAAAGTTAACAACTTCGTCAAAAATAATACACGCCCCGGAGTATTGTTAAATCCATTCCTTACTAAGACCGCTCAGTATATTTACTACTTGTCAATACTAAGAAAGTAAGAGCGTATTTACAGGGTACAGACCATACTTGTTGCTACTCCAGCTTGAATAAAGCAGACAATAACAGTCGGTTCTAAATTCAGGATATAAACTTTAACACCATAAACTGAATGAGGACTATATACAAGTTGTACGTTAATTCTGCATAGCTCACTTGTTGAGTGCCATTAATACTGCATGTAACACTCCCTTAATCATCCAA
>CALNXK010000836.1:40000-43331 GCA_942486035.1 Porites lobata | reverse complement strand
AATGGCCAATGACCATGTTGCTACAAAAATAAATTATTATTGATGGCAACATGATAACCCCTTACCGGTAGTCTTTATGAGGGTTTACGATAGTCATTTCAATTCAAGTCGTTTTGATACAAGCGTGTTCAATCAAGTTGTCTGTAGTTTGAAGATTTGAAGAAATATTTTTAGATCCAGAGAGTGACAAGCTATTACAGAAAAGTTAAGCACCAGGGACTAATTTATTAAAACTTTTACAAGTGTGAAAAACGTAATTTACAAGTGTAGCTATTGTTTTAGAGTCTGAAGACAATAGCCACACTTGTAGATTACACTCGTAAAAGTTTTATTAAATTGACCTCAGAAATAATAACTTCTGAGTCATCTGTTAAGTTCATGTATATGTCACAAAGAAATTTCCACTGTGGGATTAAAAGATAATGAGACAGATACAAGTCTCTGTTTTTGCATGTGCTCCTGGAATTATAACAGAAAACATGGATCAGTACAGTGGTCTTGAGTAATTTGTTTAGTAGCCTGTGAATGCAGATGTATTTCCGGTCACCGCTTTAATTTGTGCCACCAGAAAAGTACCGTTCGGGTGGAGAGGAGCAACGATCGGAAATACATCTGCATTTGCAGGCTATATGTCTTGAATAGATGTGTCTAGGAATTCATACCCACAGATCCAAATGCCATAGCTGAACATTGTGATACGATATAACTCACTTAAAGTGAGTGATATACAGGTACTTGTACATTGAATAAATAGAGGATATTACACGGTGGCGCAAAGATATGAATTTTATTTTCGAGTGGCAAAACAATATTTTACGAGTGAGCGCAGCGAGTGAGTAAATATTGTTTTTGCCACGAGAAAATAAAATTCATATCTTCAAGCCGCCGTGTAATGTTCTTTTTATTATATAGACAAAAAGACATCGATAAAATAATAGATTTTTATTCGCCAAAAAGTAATTGTGACGGCTAAAATTTACAGTACAGCAATATAAGACATTGTTTACAATAATCTTGAGAAATAACACTGAGCTGAATAAAGCTTCACAATGACAAAATATAAGCAAAGCTTTGAAAAATGTGTAATTAAAATTCAAAGGACGCAAGATGCGTACAAATTTTGGAGGGAAATTACCGAAATTACGTCATCGATAAACTCACGTGTGAGATTATGGAAAATAAACCACTCGGGTCCCGGATGTAGTTTTTACGAATTTTACGAGTGGTATATTTTCCAGTAAAACACTCGTGTCTTTATAATAATAATAATTATTGTCTATCTATGCAGAAGGAAATGATTTTTTTATTTCTCATTACAGATAGCTCCTGGGTCCCTTGGAGGACACGGGTCTCCTATGTCTCCATCCAAGAGGGCATTCACATCATCATTAGCCCCAGGAGGGCCAGTCTCACCCCTTCATTCTCCTAAACCATCTCTTGGTTCACCCAAACCACAGCACAACCCACTAACATCACAAGCATTTGAATTTCTGCCTTCTGCTGCTGTGAGTACAGTTTAATTTGTGGAGTTTGTGATCCTGTTCAGTTTTCATTAAATTTTCTTGTAGCTCTGTTTGTTATATGAACCCATTTTGCTGGATCTTCCTATTCCACTATCAGCAGCTGCTTGTTACTGAAAAGTAATGTATTTCAACCACTCATCAATGATATTCATATAACTGTTGAGACTGCAAAGTCTATCGAAAGGCTGTAATTCTGAGGGTGTGCATAAATAGTTAAAAAATTCTTATTAATATTAATTAACTAATATTATAATATTATTTCAAATGCTTGCTGTAACCTCAATGTGTTGTTTACCTGTATTTTACTTTAGAACCAGAGCCTGCCACAGGCCCCCCTCCATAGTCAAGCCCAGGCCCCAGGTCCTCAGCAGATGGAATCCATAGGTGGAACAACGTATTTTTACACTCAGCAAGCTCAACAGCAGCCTGCTGTGGTAACAATTCTTTATTCCTGTTTTAGAGTTATTAGAGAACGTAAACAATAACCATGTTGACAGCTACGAAAACATTACTTGCACTGCTTCAATGTTTTTTGCGATTATTCCGTCTCATTCAGTTTGCGAAATGTTGTCAAATTTTTCTGTTGTTGAATTCTAAAAGACTGTGTCAAAGTTCATGAAAAGTAAAAGTAAGTCATTGTCTTGTGTACACGTCCTGTAACATACACAAAAAAAGCATGACACACATGCAGAGTTGTTGTTTTGCCAAGCTAAACCTATTGTTTTCTTTTTCCGTTCTCACAGCCATCACTATCACCATTGCTTAAGCAAAAAGCCTCAAATTTAAGTGCTGGCTACAATAGAATTGACTGCCAAGTTTATGAGTTACAATGTAGAACATTGTTAGTTTCACTCTCCATCTTTCCAAAGGGCTTTTGTATATAAAAAAATGTATTTTTTACACCAGTGAACAAGTTAGTAGTAGCAAGCTATGAGGGATACATCGAGCATGGGTATTAAATCTTCCTTCCCAGTTTTGGACTTGAGGAAAATAAAGTGTGATCCATGCACGAAAGCAAGTTAATGAAAAAAAGCACCATCTCTATTAATTGTCATTTTTCTGAACATTTTGACTCTTTTTTCCAGCTATTTCCATCGTACCAAGCATATGTATCAGAACCGGCTCATCTTGCACATCTCCAAAGCAGCCAATCTAGAAACAATGCATTTTCCATGTCTGGTCAGATAAGGCAGGTTAGGTTTGACTCTTTATGATTGTTGTCTTGGAGTTAATGGCTCATAGATCGGAGTAAAACCAATTATTGCCAAACCTACCTCAAGTGAGCACTTGTAGATTTTGTAGATGTAATGGCTCAATGGTTCATTATTTTATTTCACACTTTTTACAGAGAATAACATAGAAAGAAAAATATAATTACAATAGATGATTACAAAAATAAAATAATTACGGTACTGGCTCTAAAATGTGTGTGGTGGTCAAAGCAACAACAACAACTACAAGCTTTATTTGCATGACAATAGCTGTGCATACAGTATTGCAAAAGCTACTGTAAGAGAAAAAACAGAAAAACTAAAATTTCATCTTATTGCAACTAAATTACTTTGCTAACAATTTGTCATGGAAATCAAAGCAGTGAAAGCTTTCTAGTTGTCCACCAGTGCATTTCGCACATTAACATTAACAAGATTGTGTGTCCTGATTTTAGGAACTGATTCATCAGCATACCCTGAGTATGGCACAGCTTGACCCAGATGATCAAAGTAAGTTAATATGTACTTTACATTTTTTACAATAATGCTACAATGTGTAGAATATTCATGAAGAGGAGTCAATTTGCGGGAAATGAG
>CALNXK010000836.1:22500-37500 GCA_942486035.1 Porites lobata | reverse complement strand
TTCTTCAGTTTAACCAAAGTAATATTTTTGATGATTTGCCCTTTGAAAAGACATCCCTAACTATTCGTCGAAATCTGGACCAACAAGCTAATCTAGCCTTGAAAGTTAACCTTGGCTGTTGTCATTATACTTGCAAATTAACACATTTTTAATTCCACCGTTTACACATACTATTTATTTTGAAAAATACTAGCATCGACATAAAATAAATGATGAGGAATGGTAAATTTCATCGCCGAGTCGCGTTTGCAATTTGCACAAATCCGTTCCATTTACCGAAAAACGGCCGCGGTGGCCTGAAACTGGTGTTAAAGATCATGGCTCTGAAGAAATGGAACACGAATTTCCGTTTAGGAAATTCAGGAAATTCCGCCCGGAAAAACAAGACTACCTTTTCAGTTGTTCCGCTGCTCTGGCAGATTTTCCGCGGGAACGACCGATCTTTTACTTTCCAAATGGATTTTCCGGAAACTTTTTTTCGTGTATCATGATCTTATACTTTCCAAATGGATTTTCCGCAAACTTTTTTCAAAATGATAAACAGTTATTACCTCGAAGTTTCTCTTGGCACCACCCATTAAGTGTTTAATGTTTCCATTTCACAGCGCTCATATTTGTCTATGACTTCCACCCGGGAGCAGAGACTCTTTTAATGAAGCACTTTTCTGGTCCTGACTCCAATCTTGGTGTCGGCCCGGATGGCTCATTATTATTCCCTCGACTTCCCGCCCCCTGGGGGTGCATAGCAGACATAGACCGGGTCACCGTAGTCCGATGCCTGAGCGACTTATTTGGAGTTATATCATCCAACTTTCCTCTGCTTTAAGGACAGTTCACGCGGCTGGATTAGCCTGTAGGGTCATTGATCCATCCAAGATCTTATTAATTGGAAATTCAAGGTAAGTTGCCGTATTTTTTGATTAATGGTGTTCCAAAGCGAAGTATTACCGCCACATGGGCCTGTAATATCAACACACTTTAATCATGGCCGCCTTTTCACTAAGTAACAACATTTATGCGCGCTCTGTCATTTTTAATAGGGACCTTAAGCAAGGACGACGGCAGTGAAAACGTCGCCAAAAAATGAATTTTGCGTTCCTCCAAACTTAATCGCGTCTATTTGGACCCGCTCAATATGTCAAATGCTGGCGACTAAATTCGTCGTCATAAGTCCACGTCCTGCATAAAACGTCAAATTGGTTGGTTTCACGTCTTAGTCGTGTAGTGGACGTCAAAGTTGTTGTTTTGATCATTAAACCTATTGGTTTTTTGTGGTTGTCGTCGTAGTTGCTTAAACTACCTAATAAATCCCGGATGTAAGTCACGGCAAACCGCTTTACAGTACGGTATTTCTAGCCCGCGCGTCGCCCGCGTGGCAGACTTTCGAAGGAAGGCGCGGAGTAAGAGGAAAACATCGCGCGAGTGAGGTCGCGTAGAGCATGCGCGATTTGCCCCTTTCTTCATCCTTCCTAAACACGGTGACTGGACTTGCTCCCTAAATGATATCAACCCCTTCATTATCCACCCAGCTCATGAAAGGTTGTTCACACTACATGTACCACGGTCTACGTGCCCTCCTCTTTACGAACAGCAGTGTAGGGTCTTTTGCGACCGACCAGAATCAGAACAGTGAAAGAGCTGTGAGATTTGGCCTACGGTTTTTCGCCTTTTATTCACCCTTGAATGTCTACGACGTAGGTTAACGTGTTACTTAAAAACTACTGACCCTCGAATAAACACCGTACCCTTACCAAGAGCGCAGTGTTCATTTCAAGTGCGTAAATTCAAGGTCGGCAGTTACTCGAATAGTGTCAACGTCAGTATGTTGAACACATTTTCCTTTAAATCAACAGCAAAAACGTTTTCGTTTGGTCGTATTGCGTGCGAATGAACCATGGAATAAGCCATGGACTGATTAAGCTCTCTATATATAGACAAAAGTGAAATAATACGAAAAAAAAATGCTTTAATTAAGAATACATCTCAAAGCAACAAAGAAAAAGAGGGGAAAAAACAATTTAAACTGCTTTATCCCTTTTACTTTCAGACTCAGAATAAACGGCTGTGGGATATTCGATGTTCTTAGTTTCGATGCTAGTAACAGTCCAAACGCAATGATTCCTCATTTTCAGGTAAATGACTGATATTTCATTTCTCTTGAAGTAAAAACTTGACTCTATTTTAATTTTGTTGTTATTTTCAGCCTTTCTTAAAACCGTCCATTAAAATACCACTTTTTTCGGTTTCAGCAAGAGGATTTGACATCCCTTGGTAAGCTGATCTTAGCCTTGGCCTGCTACTCCCTCCAGGCCGTTCAGCGGGAGCACATTCAACAATCATTAGAATACATGGCGATGAATTACTCAGTAGATCTGAAAAATCTTATCATGTATGTACAGTCTATTCCTTAACCTTACAGGAAGTAGTTTGTAATTACTTTAGTTTTGCATTGGCACGCTCTATGATTGGCTGAAAAATTTCGCGTCACCTTCTCAACCAATCAGAAAAAAGTGACATGTGCGAGTTCGTTTTCCCGCGGGTTGAGTTTTTTTAACTCCAAAATCTGATTGGTTTATTGGAATTTCTACGCGTATTATGATTGGTCAAAATACTTAATTTGGTTTTACCTCTGTTGCGCAGTCTGGGGCAGAGAGAGAAAGAAGTGGGGGCGCTCACTTGTGAAGAGGAACTAAACTTGAAAATTGTACTAAGATGGGTACATACGCCCTTGGGGCCATCTAAAGGCATCTATGGGATGATGATGGTAGAAGTTTTCTCGGTCTAAACTGCGGAATACATCTGCTATTGTGAAAGGTTTGAACCCAGGAGTCGTTTCAAAAGTAGGTTGAGTTTGATCGTCCGAGTGAACGTAGTCCTGAATAGGACTGTTGTTGTTGACAGTGACTGACGTTTCGACAACCTGTGAGGAAGTCAATTCAGAGTCAAAGCGAGTCGTATCACGTCAGTTGATGGTATTATACTCTGGTTATTGATCTGATTGGTCAATTACGTCGCGATGTTATTGGTCGTCTGTCAGTTAAGCCGTGATGTTATTGGCTATGAAGACTCGTAATCAGTAATTGGTGTGTTTTGATCCGTCTATTGTCACAGTTAAACAGTCGTCTATTGTTAGTCAAATTCCTCTTTCTTTGTTTTTTTTTGTTTTTGCACTTTTGTTAAATAAGATTTGAGAGATGAAATAACCCTGGGTACGAATTGACCGGTTTGCCGTTGTTTTTTGTAAGACACTATTCTGTGATTTCGTTAGATATCTGCTCAGCAGTCCCCTTCCAGCGCACATGAAGAGCGTGAATGATGTCATGCCAATGATTGGCGCTAGGTTTTACACGCAGCTGGATGCAGCGCAAATAAAGTGCGACATTTTAGAAGGAGAATTAGCCAAGGTAAAGTGAACGTCTTTAATTCTTGTAGGCTTAATCTAAATCTAAAACTGTGCAAAGGTCCCGCATGGGATATATGCGCACAGTTTCTTGTGTAACTTCATTACAGCCAATAAAAGGAGCGATGACTTCCCCAAAACAGTCCCATGGTGCCGCGCAGTCTCAAAAAGGCCTATTAAGGTCAACAGCTAGTTGTAATTTTCTCTCCTTATATGGTAGAATATCCCAAGTGGCACTTGGCAGTTGAAGATTAATACGTCATCTCTTTATTCTCTTTTGTTTTGTAGGAAATGGAAAACGGCCGACTTTTCAGAGTACTCTGCAAGATGGGAACTATCAACGAACGACCAGAGTAACAAATCTTGTTTTGTTTATAGATTTTCTTAGTAACGTATTCACATACAATGAAAAAAGAGTGCTGATGCCTTAAGGGTATCTTTGGAAATCGCTTTTTAAGATTCAGTAAACCTGGGATGACTGTCGGGATGATACGTGAAGCAGCTAGGAGCCATTAAATAATATTGAAGCTTTTTTTTCTTAATTACCTTTACTACTGAGAGCTTTCTACGAAACTTTTGTGTTCTGAACTAGAGGAAGCTGTCTGTCTCGCCCGAATACCACTAAGATAGTACAATGGCTATAGGTTTTGCTGTCACCATTTTTGCGTGTTAACCCAATCTAAAACAAATCTTCCTCCAATTTTTTTGTCTATTTATGTGTAGAATGTAGGCTGAGTGATTTTGATCTAAAATAGTCGATGGTATTGTAGTGTTAAAAAACTTTGAAGGCGGCGCGTTAGACTGGGTTGGTCTTGTGTCGAATTGTACTGTGGGACAGTTTTTGGGGACTAGCCATTCACTACTCACACATGCAGAGTGGACCATAATGCACGTTGTTTCCCCCCCCAGAATTTTGCATGACCACTGTTTCCAATTACTCCAGGATATTACAGTCGTCCCAAAAGAAATCGAAGACAATGGTTATGCAAAGTTTTGGGGGTAAACAAGGTGCATTATGGAAAATGTGAAAATGGTGAATTTAAAGATACAGTCAAAGCTCTCTTTGCGACCAGCTCTAGTTACGACCACCTTTGTGAAACCCTGTTTGATCTGTGACGGAAACTTTTTCATGAAAAGCTATCGTAAGCGACCGCAACCATTTTATGGATTACCCAACTGGACTTTTCTCAGAGTCTTATTGATATAAATCAGCACTTTAATGAAACTTCACACTGCGCCAATGTTCTTAAAAATTGGACGTAAAGTTTATCCGTGTCTATATCAGATATAAACACACTCTTCAAACATTAATTTCTTTTTTTGCTTTATGAATTGTTAATGAGTTTCTTAAGCTCTCGTAAGCGACCACCTGCTATTGTTTTACCATGCGTTCGCTTACGACATCTCATTTTCGAAAGCGAGCCGCTCTAGTTACGACCACTTTTTCCGAATTTCCGAGGTGGTCGCCTACGAGAGCTTCGACTCACTGTAGCATGGTAAACTGGGTTGCTGGCCAAGACAGCCATGTAGTGCCCAAGGAAATAACGAACCCAATGTCGCGCACTTCCAATAGACCTCCTTAGCTTGTATGTTTTGTTTTCCTAATGAACGTCTCAGGAAAATTTGCCCCTTTCTCTATTCATAAAAGATGTAGTAATCAACTCCTGGCGTATATGTGCAAGTGAATAAGTCGAAATTTGAAAGAAGCAGTTCTCGAGGAAATTATCACATGACCCACATTGGGAAAATAAAACGTACAAGCTTAGGAGGTCTATTGCCCATTAGTAAAATCCAACTAGTGGTCTATTATCAATGCTGTGTTTTGACTGGTTGAGCTACTACTAGGCTTTTTTTTTGCTCAATATTTTTGACCAACTAGTTGGATTTTACTAAAACAATGATTCCTCTCGCCCTCATGGCCTCTGAGTCAATAGCCCATTCAGCCTTCGGCCTCATGGGCTTTTGACTCAGAGCCCATGCGGGCTTGAGGAATAATTGTTAAATATTGAGAGTTTTTTCGCGCATTTAACTCGTCCCCACTCCTTCGCAGGTTCAGCATGGATCCAAGCTGGTCGGAGACTGGTGACAGGTATCTATTGAAGCTTTTTAGAGACTACCTGTTCCATCAAGTGACGGAGAGCGGAGCACCATGGCTAGACTTGGCTCACATTGTTGCTTGTCTGAATAAGGTCAGTTTGCAGAAAATACGCAGTATTTAGTAAATCGGATCGTTTTTTAATCACCAAAATTAAAATTTTTCGTCTTTGCTTTTTGTTAAGTCAATAGCCTGCATGTAGTCGTTTACGCGGGCGAGCAAAAAATACAGGAGCGGGAGGGTGGGGCGGGTAAAGATTATTTGAATGTCTGTTGTGTAAAAAAACGTAGGAGAGGGGATGGCTGAGGTGAGAAAATAGCATTGTCACTCCTTTACCCCCCTCCCCGTTCCCAACAGCTTCTTCACACGCTTCCGTGCAACAGCATTTTCCTTAGAATCTATTTTCAAGTAATTTAGCGATAGACTTTTAGAAACTCCTGCCTATTGCAAATAGCTTGTGAGCAAGCTCTCCCGGGGGTACACAGTGCCCTGGAGAGCTTGCTCACTGAAGGTCCTGCTGGCAGTCGATCGATACGTAATCTGTTTTTTGTTTTCTTTTTTTTTTGTTTTCAGCTGGAGGCAGGTACATCAGAGAAAGTTTGCCTCGTCTCTCGCGATGAACAGTCGGTGTTAGTGGTATCTTACCGCGATCTGAAGACCTGCTTTGAGGGTGCCTTTAACGAAATCCTTTCTGCGTCTTTGACGTAAAACCCGATAGAAATATTTGACAGGCTTAGTATTACGTTTACGGCAAACGTCGATTTTTGAACCACGTGATTAAGTTTACCCTTTACTTCAATTGTCGTTTTCTTTTCATAATACCTACACAAAAGTTATTTGTTTCGGGTGTGTTTTATCGATAGGAATTGTATGGAAAGTTTTTATCTGCTCATTTCCTAAATTGAGATTTTGTCAACTTGAATCTCACATTTGCCGTTTGCTGTAAACGTAATCCTTAAACCGATCTATTATCAAGACCACTAAAGCTTCTACCATTCCCTGTGAACAGAAAGAGAGAATCGGATCAAGTGAGTTTTCTGGGTATCTGACCACCTACCCCTCCCCTAAGTCAACATTAACGCTTCCTTCTCACTTAAGGCCGAATTGTGACTTAGGGGAGGGGTCAGTTACCCTGAAACTTTATCCGACACGCAACGAATCCTTTTCGTGTCACGGTCTTCGCGACAATCTTTACGCCCATGCGCGGAGGCTTACTGTTTACCGAGTGGTATATACGAGGCAATAAAAAAAACAAACAAGCAAAGTTCGGAAACTAATTTGGCAAATGGTAGTTTTTTAAAAAAAAAACAGCTGTGCCGGGGCGACCGGCGCAAGAACCAACGGGTGCCAGTATTTCACGGCGTTTCTTTACCTATGTTACGTCACGGTTGATACAGCAAAGTGGATACAAAATATGATTACAACTAACTAAACCATGATCTGCGAAACTCTTAAACACTTTTCCAGACAGAGACAGTTATGGAACCATCTGGTTTCATGTTTTCATAAAGAACTTTGATCGTGGAAGATTTGAGCTGACATGAGTACCAAGAAAATTATGTCTTTCTTTTTTGCGGTTGTTAGTTTGTTCCTTTTTTATCGGTAGCTTGTTTCTTTGTTTGTTTGTTTTTCATACCTGTATATTATTGACGTATAGTTTAAAAGTATTTTTTGCAAAAAAAAAAAATTCCTTTTTGATTCGCTTCAAGTTCCCCTTTTTATCGAATAAGGCCTACATACAATTCATGGATGCAAAATGTTGTGCAAAAAACGCCCCTTTCAACAAAAAAGCTTTGAAACGTTTTGGCAGTAAAAGATAAACATCAAATCTCTCTCAGTAATATCAAGTGTTTTCAATTTTTCCAATCATAAGAAATCATTAACAGTTTTCCTGTAAGGGAGACAGAGGACGGTATATTATTATCAAGATTTTGCTCAAGAAACTCTTTAACGGTTGCTTCCAGGCCAAGGTTTCCTAAAGCGCGGCTATCCGCTGGATAAATCACATTGGATAGAGGTTTCTCCAGTGGATACCGCTATCTGTCTTTTGAACAACTGGGGCCAGATTGTTGTTTTTATTTTTCTCGTAAGCATGGGTTAGTTGCTTACCTATCATCCTCCAGCGTTGTCGAAAATTATTGTACATAACTTCGAAAACTTTCAAATCCAATGTTTCAACAGGGTTGTCCCTATAAGGCGTCTTAACATTCGTTAAAGTGAAAGGATAGAGTAAACTTTATATGTAAAGTGTAAAGAAAAAATCTAGCTCTCGTGTAGATACTGTGCAATAATTGTACAGCAAAGTTTTCCACTGAATACTCTAAACGTATTTTTCAATATTTATAGTTAAAGGAAGAGTAGCTATAAAGGTTTTTAACGAATTATTTTCAAAGTCTAATATTTAGCTCCTTTCCCCGCTGAAAGGACCTTCAAATAAATTCGATATTTATGCTATCGAGTTTGCACAGAGTGATGTAAATCTGTACGTTCAATCAAAATTCTAGACGTGTTACAAAGTAAGATTTTATTCAAGATCATATTATAAAAATGAAAGGCATCAATAAACAAATGTTTGAACGTTAAAACTAACTTGCTGTGATAATTGAGGAGGTGCGTTAGTTAATTTCCTTTGTGATTATAAAAATTGTCAAATGTCGCGTCGCGTGATAACCCTCTTATCTCCTTTTGGAAATAGCGCGAGAGATTGGGGATCACTGCTTACGGAAGGCCCTCTGCCTCCTCTTGAGCTTCACACACTACTCGCGTGGTTTCTCCTCCTCACGCAATTCTCAATTGAAGAGGTTGATAGCGGATAGAGCACTTCGTGAAATTACGCGTGATTTGCTCCTCCAATGTTTGAGAGACAATTCTAGTAATTCTAGAAACAAAGGAATATTTTTAAAAACGATTCCTTTCGTCGTGATCAAAACTTGTTAATTTTGAAACTGACTTTGCTACGTTTCCTTATCAGTAACTACTCCAGGCAGATTTTATAGCATAGTTAAAGCGACGTCAAGTGAGGACGGTGCTCATTTTGCTGCTCTGCCATTGGTCAATTCGGTTTTTAGATCTGTGCGCGCCGTAGTCTTTGTCCTAACAGTTGCCTTTCTTAATCTGTTAATCTGCACGTTATTTTCTTCAGTAGCGATATCGCGAATAATAATGCACATGTATCCACCAACTAATGGCCTGTTTACATGAAGGTGGGGGACCCCAGGTAGGTGTGGACAGGCGGGTTACCTCACCTACCTGGGGTCCCCCACCTCCATGTAAACAGGCCCTAAATTAGCCTGCGAAAACATCCGTTTCTCCTCGCTCTTCGCCGCTGGGGACGTTTCGCGAGGAGGAACGAAACGAAACGTCCCCAGGGGCGGAGAGCGAGGAGAAACGGATGTTTTCGCAGGCTAGCCCTAAATTAGAGTTGGCCGGCACCTTTTCTAGACTCCTATTGTTGTTTGAGTTCCTCTACTATTATGAAACTCATTCCCAGGGACTCTCCTTTACCTCGTTCGAGGCAGACAAAACAAAGAGAGAACCTGGGACATCTCTTTCCTATTCCTTTCATCTGGCTGAAACAAATCCATCTTAAACATCTGTTGTACACGAATTTGAATCTAATTTTGGCTAATTTGATTCACCAAAAATAACAACACGAACTACGCAGTTTTTTTACAGACATCAATATTTCGCTGCTTTTTTCCCATGTACTGTATAACTTTGAAACAGTAATCAGAATAAGCGATAAACGCACTGCTCTTAATCAACTTCGATGATGTCGTAAAATTCTGATGAATAATAGCTAGATTTTTGCTGCTCCTTGCAAAGCGACAGGCGACAACACCGCCGGCAACATGAGAAGACGATCTTCAGCACGATGAATGTAACAGGAGTGAGTCCAGCGGCAATGTGGTACACGTCATCTGATAACGAGGCGCTTGGACACACCGTGGCTGATATGTATACGAGGAAGGTCATCAGTGGAATGACACTGAGCTTCAGTGCGAGGTACGTGTGTGCGCGAGGCGACGCGCGAGGATCCGCGCGGGACTCGAGAAAGTTAGGACCTTTCAGTAAAGCGATAGTAAAAACAATTGCTTGAAAAATACTGGCACCAAAGACGATAATCGCTCCCGATTGGACAGCAAGTCGGCTGTCAGACTTGCCGTGCCCTGTATAACGATTCAGTGTCACGTTGATTAATGGCGACAAACCCACGAATGCCAAAGAGATGTTATTGCAGACCAGCATCACTTGGTTCAGCCTCTCGATGCAGTGGAAGAGCGAGTGGTGCGTGAACCACAAAAGCGCGACAACCATGAAAGTAGCCCCATAAGTGAAGATCTCCGACTTCATGTGTGACAAGGTTTTCTGGATACCATCGCGTTCGACGTCTTTATGGTTCGGGAAATCTTCCGCTGTGATATCCAGTATGAGCAGCGTAGACACGATCGCGAAAAGGCCATCGCTGAAAAATTCCACTCTCTCTTTATCTACGAGGTTTCCGAACATTCGGTCGAACTCGGATCCTGTCAGGGGGATGCGCGAAACCTTCCGATAAACAACCCCCACGAAGCGGTTGATGCAAGGCGAGAATATGACTATTGCCACCACGACTAAAGCAAGTTGTATCTGCGCAATGCTGATCACACCGGCTAAAACATACAAAATGGGATTTACAGCCTTCTTCACCAGCATTAGTTTCATTCTTTGTCTGATTTCGGGATGCGTGAGCTCCTCAAATTCTTCGTCCAGGAGTTGCGGATGGTGAAAAGCATACACGATCATAACGACTTCTAGAATCTCTAGGGTGAGCAAGTTTCCGCAGATAAGCATCATCGGAAGGTACTTGTTGGTGAACATACCCTCCAGAGCGCATGTGAACGGTAGAAATGAGGTAAACAGCAGCGATGCGAGGTTGAACCAGACGAGAACGTCATCGACTCGGGACAAGATTCGAAAGCGAAGGACATGCGATTCCCACACAGCACAAATCACGAGAAATCCGACCAAATATATCAAAAGCTGGGGCCATCTATCACTGAGCTGATCCTCAAGACTAACGTTTTCCTTTGCGTTCTCCTCGAGCTTTCTTATTGGTAAAACTAGGATGGTCGCGACAATAGCGAATACGGCGTCGTTAAAGCATTGAAGACGTTTCAATTCAGAAAGATCTATGTTGTCCGTTGTGGACATGTTGCTCGTTGTGAGTCTCTGAACGGCTTTAGGCGAAAGAAGGCTTAGTCAAAAGCTTGGAAGTTCCGCTTTTCTCGGAAATCTCTAGTGAAGTATCAGCCTACAAACTTCAATAATCCTTGATCACGAAATCCAGTTAGTAATTCGATCGTAAATCACGCTATTTATGTCTCTATCAAACCTAAAAGCGTCGCACCGTGTTCTGAACAGTCATCTTTTGCATAGATAGAGGAACCGAAGTTTTCTTTGCTGTAGCTTTAGCAGTCTTCAGTGAAAATGGGCCGTTTGTTTTGATGCTCTTTCAGAAACTCGATCGCGTGACCCATACCGGATTGATGATGTGGACATTGTCACGCGACCAATGTCTCCTGTAGAATTCACACTTCGGCCTAAAAAGAGGAGCTATCTTGTTGTTATAATTGTAACTATACCAAATACCTTCCAGAAAACCAAAATTTTAAACCTTTCGATTTCCAAATTTTCACGTTCAGGTAACAAAATACAAAAGCGCATTACATTCTTACAATTTTGTCGGTAACAATAATAATAGTAAATCAATAATAAAAAACAGGCCTGTTCTGAAACTATAAATGTAGATAGGCTTGTTGTCGATCAGAATTGTAAGGCTTACAATTTCAGTGCGCCTCGAAAAAAGGAGCGTTTGCTTATTAATTTTCTTATGATAGTAGAGCAGATATGTGCTCAAGTTGTTCACTTTCTGTTAAAAGCATGAAATTTGGCACGATAATAGTTTTTAAAGCTCTAAAAAAGATAGGATATGGTGCCATCGCCAAAAAGTCCGTTAAGTGTGAAAAATAAGAGTTTTAAAATGGCGGCCATTTTGAACCGAAGTAAAATTAACATTTCCTTTAAAATTTTAGCAAGTTGGAAAACAAAATGTCAGCAAATGTCTAAGGCAGCTGTTTTTTCATACAAAGAGATATTATTTCAACGCAAATTGTCTTAAAAGTAGAATAAAGATGATATAAGTTGCCGCCAGCTAGACCGGAACTAAAACTACCGGAGTCGGAACTTTATTTTAAGGAATGAGCTTAAACTTCTGTTGTGCCTGCTAATTTTCTTTACTTTAATATTTTCTTTAAATCTAATGTATACACTCAATTTACTATTTTCATCACATATAATCCATCACTAAACTTGAGGTAATGACTTGATACTTCATGCCGACGAGTGCTTGTAATCGAAAAAAAGAGTTGGGCATTGCCTTTCACGATTGTCACTCTTCTGAGCACAGCCCTTCTTACGAGCGTACTTGACTAGTTCCACCCTCAGCTTGGTAATTTCTGACAGTGGTGTGCAGGAGAGTCGCTACTCTCCTCTTAGAGATATCCAGCCCAGTCTTGCAGACTAGGAACCTAGATGCTTGGTACCCGTGCCTGCTGACTCCATATGTGGCCAGCATGGTTCGCCTTCCTTTTGAAATCTTTAAGTAATGTAGGTCGGGTCGAAGAAACTACTTTTGGCTTCGTCAGTTGACAGTAAAGAACTACTTTTAAATCGTATAGAAGAACGTGTAAGCGAAAACAACTCCGATTATTTCTGGAGGTGACCGGAAGTATTCACCTTGTCACACCTGTGAATGCATGGAACGGAGGAAGTGCAAGTGCAGCCTTTTTAGTAAATACGTTAGCAATCTCGTAGGCTGCAAGGTAGCGTCGATGTACATTAGTACCAAGATATATGATAGGGAAGCTAACTTGGCTTCATGGTAGAGAAGCTTCATGGGTAGTTAGAATGGAGAGTGGACTCAACGAAAATGTCTTGGGCACAAACAACATAGAGACTTAAAAGAAGGGAATCTGCTTTGTGATCATGATATAGCATAACAATAAATGCTTTCAGGCGAATTGACTTCTAACGATGCAGGGAAAAGACTGGACATCTGGCCCTAGACCACATGCGTTGCTCAATGTGCAAGGAATCTAAAAAGCACCTGCTTGTTTCGATCTTCAAAAGAACTAGCTTTTTCCAGTTTCTTAGTATAGTTCCTGATACACGTTTACCCCAGCCCAGATCTTAGTCTTCAAGCTGTTTTCGGCACGACACAAATATTTGTCACATACAGTCGACTCCCCATAACTCGAACCCTCGGTAACTCGAACCTCGGGCTAACTCGAACCAAAATCGATTTCCCCTAGATTTCCGTCCTACATTCACTGTAATTTTACCCTCTGTAACACGAACCCTCGATAACTCTAACTCCCGCTAACTCGAAACAATCTTCGTTTCCACTCAGGTCATTTTCTATATAATTTTACCCTCGATAACTCGAACCATGTTTTGAGCCCTTAAAAAGTCGGGAAAAAAGCCGTCTACTGGCGTCCGAAACTTTGAATTTTGGATTTCCTATTGACGTGTTGTAGGAGTATAGTTCACCAGTGGAGGCTAATGTTGATTGTCACAGGCTAACGTGAAGCAGCTTTTCCTCTCAAAACAGTAAAACGCATGCTCTATTTAAGCTATGTTTTGTTACGTTACGTTCTGATTTATAAGCTAAAAGTATCTTTTAATTTTCACTTGACATTTCTACAATTAAATGTGAGTAAAATGTTTACTGTGCAGTAAAAACTGTTTTTTACCTTACTCTCGGTTATTTTCTTCAAACTCCCGTTAACTCGAACTCCCGATAACTCGAACCTTTTTTCGATTTCCGTTGAAGGTTCGAGTTATCGGCAGTCGACTGTACTATATGTAACAGAATACGTTTTACATGCTCAGGGGATTAACGTAAGTGATGCACATTCGGAAAACGCTTTTTCCTTATTTTCTTCCATGTGGACTTTAACATGATAATCAGTGCTGCTCAGTCCATGATAGTTAAATGCAAGAGCCATAATAGGACAGAGAGGGACTCTCAGGGCGTTGGCCGGGATTTCTTAATTTCAAAAAAGTTATTTTTAGAACTATGCGGACCACGCGGAAACAGTTTCCGGTAAACTCATTGACTTCCGGAAGACTCGCTTTCACGATTCAGCGCGCCAAAGCGAGGCGGCCTCAACAAATAAGAAAAATGGCGGCACACGTGGAGGGACGATGTGGAGTTGATAAATTGGCCTTCTTCAACAAAGAACCTACCGTAGAAACTGCTTAAAACTTCAACACAAAAGGGTCCTTTACAAGCAACGGTAGAAATCGGTTAAAGCGACCGCGTGACCATCGTTTTTGTTTGAAGAGCTGGAAAGAGGACAAGTAGCATTGCGGCCCGGATAAGCGTTACCGTTCAAGTGACCATGTGGACGTATTTTCTATTGAAAGAGGAAGGAAAAGAAAGTATAAAGGTTTCCAGTATTTTTGTCAAGGACATGACCGGGAAGGGGGGAATCTTGTGGAACACACCTTTTCCTGCTTGACTGATATTTTGTTCCGCACTTCACATTGGATAATTAGCAATTATTCTTTATTGAACACGAGGTTAATAAAAGCGGAATATTCGCGGCGAGGTTAATTAATTCGGTAAACAATAGGTTTGATCTTTACAGAATTTTCAAACATTGCAAATCAAATCGGAAACAATAGCCTAATGGGTTACATGGAATCGCCAGAAGTTTAAATTCAGCTGTAAATTGTACTTCCAAGCCTAAGAAGAAAAGTAGCGCTTTGTTTTCATCTGTCGACTCGCCAAGTTAGGGAAAAAGGTATTTTGTGCAGCTAATTTGTGTTGTTCTTCGTTGGTGCAGACAATGGTGGCCCGGTTGCTCGAGGAAAGCAGCCATTTCTCTGTAGTTTTCTCTGTCCTGATTAACTGAAATCTCGAGCTTTCGTTAAGATTTGCAATTGGTTTCATTTTTTTTCCTCATAAGTCAGTTGAATTTGATGTAGGGGGAAAATTTAAATGTTGAGTTTACACACCTCTTCTACTCGATTAAACTGTAATTGTCAACATTCCATCGAGCAAAAAATACTGCTAAAGTTAATCTGAAAATAGTCTTTTGCAACTTTGAAGTCCTTTCATACCTTCAAAAAAGTGGACCCTAGAATTTTGCCGAATTCTGAAAGGTTCTTACTCTTAAAAAAAAATTGACAATACAACGAGCTCACGAATTATTTACTCGCGAGGCTAAAACACTACAAAGACCACTTAGTGTGTATCCTGAAAACGATTTTTGCTTGTAAAAGCTTTATTTGTGTAAGGTTATTTGTGTTTTTCATGTTGCAAACGGCACTTATGTCCAGGATCGATCTTGTTAGCAAAAATTTGCTAGCAAATTGTTTTCGCAATTTTAGCAAAAAAAGATTTAAAGAAAACTGCTATCAGAAAAATAGAGAAGAAATAGCAAATGTCACAAACATC
>CALNXK010000836.1:10000-17500 GCA_942486035.1 Porites lobata | reverse complement strand
TCCGCGTGGGACTGGATAAAGTTAGGACCTTTCAGTAAAGCGATAATAAGAACAATTGCTTGAAAAATACTGGCACCAAAGACGATAATCGCTCCCGATTGGACAGCAAGTCGGCTGTCAGACTTGCCGTGCCCTGCATAACGATTCAGTGTCACGTTGATTAATGGCGACAAACCCACGAATGCCAATGAGATGTTATTGCAGACCAGCATCACTTGGTTCAGCCTCTCGATGCAGTGGAAGAGCGAATGATGCGTGAACCACAAAAGCGCGACAACCACGAAAGTAGCCCCATAAGTGAAGATCTCCGACTTCATGTGCAACAAGGTTTTCTGGATACCATTGCGTTCGACGTCTCTATGGTTCGGAAAATCTTCCGCTGTGATATCCAGTATGAGCAGCGTAGATACGATCGCGAACAGACCATCGCTGAAAAATTCCACTCTCTCTTTATCTACGAAGTTTCCGAACATTCGGTCGAACTCGGATCCTGTCAGGGGGATGCGCGAAACCCTCCGATAAACAACACCCACGAAGCGGTTAATACAAGGCGAGAATATGACTATTGCCACCACGACTAAAGCAAGTTGTATCTGCGCAATGCTGATCACACCGGCCAAAACATACAAAATGGGATTTACAGCTTTCTTCACTAGCATTAGTTTCATTCTTTGTCTGATTTCGGGATGCGTGAGCTCCTCAAATTCTTCGTCCAGGAGTTGCGGATGGTGAAAAGCATACACGATCATAACGACTTCTAGAATCTCTAGGGTGAGCAAGTTTCCGCAGATAAGCATCATCGGAAGGTACTTGTTGGTGAACATACCCTCCAGAGCGCATGTGAACGGTAGAAATGAGGTAAACAGCAGCGATGCGAGGTTGAACCAGACGAGAACGTCATCGACTCGGGACAAGATTCGAAAGCGAAGGACATGCGATTCCCACACAGCACAAATCACGAGAAATCCGACCAAATATATCACAAGCTGGGGCCATCTATCACCGAGCTGATCCTCAAGACTAACGTTTTCCTTTGCCTTCTCCTCGAGCTTTCTTATCGGTAAAACTAGAATGGTCGCGACGATAGCGAATACGGCGTCGTTAAAGCATTGAAGACGTTTCAGTTCAGAAAGATCTATGTTATCCGTTGTGGGCATGTTGCTCGTTGTGTTCTCTGAACGGCTTTAGGTAAAAGAAGGCTGAGTCGAAAGCTTGGAAGTTCCGCTTTTCTCGGGAATCTCTAGTGAAGTATCAGCCAACAAACTTCAATAATCCTTGGTCACGAAATTCAGTTAGTGATTCGATCGCAAATCACGCTATTTATGTCTCTATCAAACCTAAAAGCGTCGCACCGTGTTCTGAACAGTCATATCTTTTGCATAGATAGAGGAACCGAAGTTTCCTTTGCTGTAGCTTTAGCAGTTTTCAGTGAAAATGGGCCGTTTGTTTTGAAGCACTTTCAGAAACTCGATCGCGTGACCCATGGCCCATGATGTCATGTGGAAACTGTCACGCGACCAATGTCTCTTGTAAAATTCACACTTCGGCCTAAATAGAGGAGCTTGTTGTTATAATTGTAGTTTTGCCAAATACCCTCCAGGAAACCGAAATGTCAAACATTTCGATTTCCAAATTTTCTCTTTCAGGTAACAAAATACAAAAGCGCATTACATTCTTACAATTTTGTCGGTAACAATAATAATAGTAAATCAATAATAAAAAACAGGCCTGTTCTAAAATTATAAATGTAGATAGACATTCATTATTTTGTTGTCGATCAGAATTGCGAGGCTTACAATTTCCGTGCGCCTCGAAAAACGGAGCGTTTGTTTATTTATTTTCTTATGAGGGGTATAAGCCTTAAAGTCCTTAAAGTCAACTGAGTTTCGCCTTCTTCTGCAGGCAAAAATTATGAAATTAGGCCAGCACCGACCAGTCAAAGCCATTTTAGTTTGCATGTCATATTACCTTTTAAGGCATTTGGTTTTCTGACATTTAATTTTTTTTTATTATGTACAAATAAACTTCTGGTTTCAGGGCGGAAAAACGTAATGAGCATGCGTGAACTTTTTTGCCCAGATCCCCTGGCCGGGTTTGAAAAAATGGCGGGATTTCAAATATTTTATTGCCTTAAAATAAAATGTTTCCACTCATAACCTGGAGAGGACAGGCAATTTGTCTTCAAAAGTTGCAAGCTGTGGTTATAACCTTGTCGTTACTTAATTTTCTTGAAGAATACCTCATAGTAAAACGGAATTTAACAACATTAATTTCCTTGCGTTGTACTGGAAATCTGCATGCGTAGGTCCGATTTTTTTCAAGATGAATTCACAAAATGTGTTCATATAAGGAAGTTCCTGGATATATAAGGTCCAGAGCTCCACTGTGGATACAAAAACAACATATCTTTGGACAGTGATTTGCCCAAAAAAATGAATGCTTGCCCACAATGTGTTTTAAGTCACTGAACTTTGTCGCACTCGAGCTGATATTTTAAAACCCTCGCTCGATCGGACACTCTTAGTTTCGTTTGCGTTGATATGTGGGCAGAAAAAAGGTCAGTCTTCATCTAGTAAAATCTTCCCGAAAATCGGTTTCAAAGCAATGATAGTTTTTTTAAACTAGCTCGTTTCGCGCAGATATATAAATTTTGCTTTGTGTTGTCAAGTTGAACACGCATAACATCTGTCAAAAACCTACGAGTAAGTAGGATTTCCTCCAAACAAAGTTAAAGTCACATTATTTCAAAAACTTCTTGCTGACAATGAAGAAACTAATTTTCTGTGCGAAAACAACCTACCTAAAGATCTTAAAAGCAAAAGATCAGTTGCAACTTAGCAGCCAAGCCATGATTCAGCATTTAGCTATTTTCTGTAAGCTTAACTGGTCCATGCGAGGGTCTTCGTTTAAGCAAATTAAACTCAGTCGATCTTTAGAAAATACAGAAAACTGCACATAAGGGTGTGTTTTACTCGCCTCAGTCAAATCCAGCTGCAGCAATTGTTTACGGGAAAACAGTCAATTGTTTTGAAGTCACTGCCGGCAGTTGTCGTTCTCTACAGCGAGCGAAAAGGACAATTTGCGTACAGAAAGTTATTCTTATAAAAACAGAAACTTTCACAGTGCACTGGAGAACAAACTATGTAATGAAAAATGAAAAAAACTCTGACTATTATTACTTAAGCAATAGAAAAATGATCTTGACTAAGCTTGCTGGCCTTCTTTTTCCGAGAAAATTTAATAAGCGCACAAGTTTGTTCACTCTGATGCGTTATATTAAACAGCAATATGGTTCTTGAGCCTGCGATAAGGGATGCGCAGAAGCTTGCGCAGAACGTTTTCCCGGCCTGAAACTTCTGGTCGTTCTTAGAGCTGTTGCACATCTTGCACAACTTCATACATGGGTTTTTGAAAAACATGTCAGGTAATCTTATAGAAAATTCAACACTGCCTAGAATTAATCTAACGGCTAATTAAATCCCTTAAAGTTTACTCTCTTGAAATTTCATAAAGTTTTAATGCTTGCAAAAAATACCTCCAAGAAGCAATATATTTCACTCAATTTAGTCACTTAATATGAAGTTCTGATGCTTGCAGAAAATCAGTTCTCCATCTTCTCTCGACAATTGCAGTTTTGAGAAGTTTGGATGCTCGCAAATGCTGAACAAGTCTCTTCCATCACAGCCTACAGTAGTACCCCATCTTTACTTTGGGAATAATGATTAACAGGGATGTGAAACATGCGCAATGAATTTGCAATAAAAGGCTCGCGTATATAAAAAAAATCTACTCTCTTTCAGGTCGGCTTTTCCCTTTTTGCAAAATGTAATAAAATCTCACACTGGAACTTTTTCTCCTTTTGTTTGTAAAACAGTGTCAAAGAGTGAGAACTGCCCCTGGCACCAAATTCAGGGGTGTCAGTAAAACGTGGGGTCGGAACCGGGATCGGAGTGTAGGGGTAGGGTCAAGGGTTAGGGTTAGTGTCAACCTAACCCTAACACTAACACTTTTTAAAAAAAGATAGACTGCGATCCCGCGTTTTACTGACACCCATTTGCAAGTATTTTATCCCCTTAAGTTAAGGTTCACTGCGAATTAAAGCACGTTACTGGTGATTTTAACAAAATGAACACGACAGCCGTGACACAACCCCTTTAAGCTGTCAACAAAGGAACAGTTTCGCTTGCACCTTTCTTCTGATCTCTTAGCTTTCTCCTGTAAGATGGATAAGTCCATGCGATGGTTACACCTGTCTCCCTACGGCCAAAAATTAATTTGAGCACCAGAAACAATAGTCTCCCTCGCAGCCGTTTTTAGTATCGTCACGCAACGATCCTCCCCAGCGAGCGTTGCGTGACGATACTAAAAACGGCTGCGAGGGAGACTACAGAAACAAAAGAAGTGTTATGAATACTGCAGTATGGAAAGCAATATATATTACTGTATAATGGGTAAAGGTGGTGAAGTAGATGAAGAGGCTGACGACTGGTATAATGGTTAGCTTGAGTGCCAGATAGCAATGACTGTTTCTTGAAATGGATGGGTTTGCTCTGGGTTCCAGGTAGGAGGATCCTTTCCACAGTGCGACAATAAATACAACTGCTTGTGCTAAACTCGCAGCAAATATGACCACTGAACCAATCTGCACAGCCAGCCAGTTGTATCGGCGTTGAGCTTTTTGGGGCGTTCAACATACTTGTTGAATACGGCAACAAAGAAGGGGAAGTAGCCAATGAAGGCCAAGGAAATATTGTTGGCAACCAACATGACTTGATTCATTTTTTTGATGCAGTGGAACAGAGAACGGTGAACAAAAAACAAGAATGCAATTATGATGAATGTCGTTATGTACACAAGGAAGCTGGGCCATAAATTCCTCACAGTTGTACCAAGTCCATCTTTCTCGATATCCTCTTCCTTGGGGAAATTTTCCGTAGTTATGTCAAGCACTAAGAGGGTGGCAACAATGGAGAATACTCCATCGCTGAAACATTCTACTCTCTCTGTATCAATGTAGTTACCAAACATGAGGTCAAATTCAGGTCTAGGCATGCGGATTGCGTTACACTTTCGAAGAACAATTCCAATAAATCGGTGTATGCATGGCGTGACAATGACTATGGAAATTAACACCCAAGCGGAAATGGCGTTAACGTTGCTCACGAAAGCTGCTATCACGTACAACAGTGTGTTGAGAATTTTCTTCGCTAGCATGTAGTCTCTACGTTCCTTCATTTTTCTCTCCGGTAGCTCTTGGAGCTCATCGGTGAGCAAATCAACGTGGCGAAAAGAATACAAGATCATGAAAACTTCAAGAACTTCTATGATTGCCATGTCGCTACATATCAGCAAAACTGGGAAGAATTTCTCCGGGTATTTTCCCTCCAATGAGCAAGCGAGGGGCAAAAACGATGTGAACATCAAAGACGCGAGATTTAACCAAATCAAGACATCGTCTATATGGGAAAGAATCATAAATCGATGTACGTGCGATTCCCATACGGCGCAAATGACAAGAAACGCAAAGAAGTAGGCAATCAGCCGAATCCATCCACCTTCAAGCTCCGCTTTCAGATCAATATCTGAAGTAACTATCAGTTTCCGTATTGGAAGAATCAGAATTGTCGACACTATGGCAAAGACAGCATCGTTGAAAAATTTTAAACGGTTTAGATGAACCAAATCTCGGTCTTCCACCATTCTTGTCAAAAAAATTAAAAACCATTTGACAAGAAGGAGAGAGTTAATGTTTATTTGCTATCGCACATTCTAATTATTTATGCCTGGAGCGGATGAGCCCCTTTACGATTGTCGCGTGACCGTAGACGAGCCCCGCGGGGGGGGGAACTCCCATATAAAAGTGACAGGAATGCTCGTCGTCTCGCTTAGGGGTGTAAATTATAGGTTGTCTTTACACTAGGCTGTTAAGTAAGACTTAAGAGCCGCTAAGTTTTACTTAACCAAAAATTCGTGTGTGAAGGCCTAAGTAAAACCTCAAGTAACTTTGCTTTGCATCTCATTAAAGTTGGAAAGTTGGAAAGTTGGAAAGTTGGAAAGTTGGAAAGTTGGAACGATTCAAGAAAGTTTCAAGCGACTTGAAAACCATCCTTATGACCGACGTAGCTGACTTGCGGTTTTGCGGTTTCTTGAGCTTTGAGAAAGGCTAGACATGTCAATCAATCTTAATTTTGTTGCGTGGGAGAAAAACCTGAAGTAAAAAAGAATCGGTTGTGTGTTAAGCTTTATTGTACTTGAAGTAATTAAAATTTACTTGTCTTGAAATATGTCTTAGCTTATTTAGGCTCTAGTGTAAAGACTACCATAGATTTTGGTCTCACTTTGGGTGTTTCTAGTATCTTTTAGGGCTGTGCGGAAAGAAATTCACAAAAAATGCCGTGCCACTGACCACACAGATGATCTTCTTTTGGGGTCACACCCACATTGGTCTCCTTTAGTTGTTTTTGTAAAACTTAAATCTTCAGACAACCATCCCCGTCCCTGTCACTTTTATATGGGAGTCCCCCCGGGATAGGAACCTACTGACTAACCGCATCCCTGGATTATCCCAACGGACTGAAGGACTGGCCAGAGCATTAAAAGGGTTCTTTGTTCTAACTCAGTCGTATACGTAAACAACCAATCACATCTGACTTCCTTGTGACTTCGACTAAACGTTTGATGCAAGAAAGTTTCAGAGGTTTTTTCAGTTCGACGCTCTGCAGTGCCCTCTGCGAAGTAAATCAAGGCTTTATTATATCATTTTCGACTTCATTTTTTTTTTTTTCTTGAGGGCCTCTATGCCAAAAAATTTAGGAAAACATCAACGTGTCATGTTTTAACTTTTATCACGAGGCCAAGAGGATTTGTTTATTTATTTTTTTTTTTTGTCGTTGAATTTATGGTTGATCCTAGATATCCCTTACGTTTTGAATGTCAAACTGGTTAACACCCCCCCGGATCCACCCACCCACGTTAATCTGACCTTTCGTCCAACCTATTCAACGGGAGCTAAAAACTGAGGAAAAGCTCGGGTACATAAGTGGAACACAGATGCATACGAGTTACATACGAATACATAAGAGTAACATACATAGAGAATATTACACGGTGGCGAGAAGATATGAATTTTATGTTCGAGTGGCAAGAACAATATCAGAGGTGAAGGTAGTCTTTCTTTTAAAATGTCGGTCATAATACAAATTATTTTTGTAGGTTGTTTTTGTACTGTCATTTGTTTTTGAAATAGGCCAAATTATGGGGCTACCCTCTCCCTCGGAGCTTACAGGCGGCGCGCCCAAGATTCTGAGGTGATGGTAGTCCCTCTTTTGAAATGTCAGTCATTATCCAAATTATTATTGTAGGTTATTTTTGTAGTGTCATTTGTTTTTTAAATAGGCCAAATTAATTATGGGGCTACCCTCTCCCTCAGAGCTTACAGGCGGCGCGCCCAAGATTCTGAGGTGATGGTAGTCTCTCTTTTGAAATGTCGGTCATTATCCA
>CALNXK010000836.1:0-5000 GCA_942486035.1 Porites lobata | reverse complement strand
CAGAGAACCAGCAAGGACGTAGTTTATGATGCCCTCCATGAATCGCTGAGCCTTGCCCGAGTCAGTAGCGCAGTACGCTCGCATCATGAAGCTTCCAGGACCTCACCAAATTCTACACCGAACAAATCTAGAAGACCGTCGTCAACTCTGTCCTCTGATACCGTTCAATGAAATCTCGTACCTCGGTTCGATTATTCGATTGTAGAGGTTGTCCGCCCCATACACTTTGTCTTCCGCAGGTTTCTTAACCATTCTTTCGTACCTTCGAAGAGAATGTCGGATAGCCTCTAGTTTACCAGCAGCCATTCCACACATTTTACTCTCATGCTGAACAACACGTTTCAAGTCGGCAATGTCATTTTGCATGTGGGAGAGTCGTGAATGAATCTCTCTAAACCGTAGCCCGCTTTACCACTGGCTTGTTTCCTCATACGTTTTGCGTTGTCAGTCACATGAGATTACGTCCGCCTCCTAAGTAAATTTTAAACTTATCTAAGATGGCCGCCCGTAGCTACCTGGCCGTAACGCAAAGCGCTCGAGCTCAACGATCTTATACGCAAAAATAAGGGGCTGTAACAGTCAATATCCTAGCCTACTGAGATCACGGTTTGTTGAGCCGAGATCCCTTCCCATCGTCCCACGAGCCCTTTTTACGGTCCAAGAAGCCTCTCTGCGGAGGAGAGATGAAAAAGATAAATAAAAAAATTGTCCTGACCTCTGCTTCAATACCGGGAGCACACACTTACAATAGACTTGTGTAGCTCTAGATATGGTTTGACCCGGTGAATAAGGAGCATTCTGCGGCCTGTGCAGTATCGAAATGCTCTACCGCACTGCGGATTTAAAGGTCGTAGCCAGTGTCCATTTTCGTCAGACGGTCAGTGAGACAGTGAAACCACCGCACTTCGCGGACAAGGCTCTGGCGGAACCCAGGGTAAAGAAAAGTGTTCAAAAGAAGTTTGAAGCTAAATTAAATGCTTCTTTTTGACTTTATTTAATTTTGTATTTATCCCAAGGAATCAACGCAAACGCGCTAAAACCTAGAATAACATGGTTTCTGCCCCTTGCACTGTTAGAATGTCATTATCAACAAATATGTGGCCATCTTGACCGCAGTCTTAAGCAGATCTAAGATTTCCTTCTATAGTTTTTTTGTAGTCAAGTTCTAACAAATGCTGAAAATTACACTTTTGCTCTTGATTTTATCCTAAACCTCGTGGCCTTTGATTTTGGGGGTTAGTTTTTGGTCATTTTCCCCATAGTGCTCTCGTTTACGGCCACAAAAAAAAAACTCCCCTGATAAAAAGAAAAACTACCGCACAGATTTCAACTCAATTCAAATGAACAAGAAAGAAAGGGGGTATTCGTTTCCCTGTATCTTGACTCCAATGAGCACGAGAATTTTTCATGCAGCAACTAACAACCGTTCAAATTGTTTAATTCCCAATGAGAAAATCAGATAGGAGAAATCGCTGAAATTGGTTCCCACAAAATACAAAAAAAAATTCCATCCACAGAATAAACTTTTCTGGCAAACTTAGAGTAGAGTCGTTTAAGTTAGTGACGTCATTTCTCGTTACCATACCAACCGACTGTCAACAACTGTTTTTTCAAATGCGTCTTGGAAGTAGAAAAGTTATTCAAAAGAAAAGAGGCCTTAAGTGTTCATTGACAAACCAATTATATAAAAAAATTGCTTCATTCTACCAATTCCCTAAATAAAATTGAGAGAAATCTGAATTTGAGTACAACAATCATTTTCAGTTGGTGGCTAGAATTTCTTTAGCTTGTCAAGGCATCCTGGCACTAACTCGCTTTTTTGTCTGAAAAAACAGTGAAAAAGAAAACAAAATGAAGCAAAACTACCTTTGTGTAGGTTTCACTTTAAGTACTGTAGGCACCCTTGCACAAAAGCAATATTTCCATAATTTGTAGTCCGCAATATCGCCGAACCAAAAAGTAGCAAGAACCGTTTTGTCACTTTGTAAGAAAGTTTGAAACTTCCGTTGTTTACGTCAGAATCATTAACACGTAATTTATGGAATTTGCAATCGTCATTCTTAAACGTCAGTCGAGTCTTTTGAAAATAGAATCAAACAAGTTTCCAACACTCATTTCGCTCTTTACTCTGCGTTGTTCGCTTCTAGTACAGTGTATATGGTGAAATTGTGCTACCCTTGTAAGCGTTTTTTTGAGAAAATTTATCATCGTTTTCCGAGATTTTTCAAGCACCGCTAGACTAATTTTCCTTTAAACTCTTTCACACGACTTCGAAATAACTTGATATCATGCGCGCGCGTATGTGTGCTTTCGTTACTTTAATGGTTCATTAATTATGTACCTATTCAGCTGCCTTGACTGAGGCCCCACTTTGACCTGGGTTAATTAGATGTGCAGAAAGGTGTAAATTGTAAATCCTTTACTCTCGCCTCATTGAATATGCATAACTATGTCGGGTGGTGCTTGAGATTGAGACTGAGCATGAGATTATATTTTGCTATCTTGAGGTGTTAGCCAAAGAACTTTATTGTGCACTGGTTTTACTGATCCGCCCAAACCATCCGGGTGGTATCGCAAATATATAGGGAACAGAACAATAGACATGTCAGCCAATCAGAAAATACTGACGTCACTATAACTGATAAAACTGATTGGACAATACTGAGTCTTTATCTGTGATTGGTTTGTTCGTTGTTGTGATTTGGAATGGCGAAGGAAGTACCTCTGAATAAAACTTTTGCTGGCCTACTCGTTTACTATTGAAATTTTTTTAAGAAACTGAAGTACGTAGAAAGAAACGGCATTCTAATTATCGATGCAGACATTCCCAGATTAACTTTTATATCTGATTCTTCGTTGTTTTAGCGAGGCAAGTAAACTGCGTTAAATCTGTTAAAAGAACTAATCGAATGACCCGATAAACTGTGAACATCAAATCATAATACAAGAAAGAAAAATCAACGACAGTCTTAGCGGACCGTTTATTTATAGTTTACTGTACCGTTGGAGCTTTCACAGAACGACTAAAACTGTACAAATATTGATAGTTGTTTTGTTTTCTTTTGGTGCACACAAAGACTGTTCCATTTAACCACTGATTTTAAGTTAGAGAAGGGAAAACGACGACGTGTAAACGACGCAATGCAAAACACATTACCCCAGTATCTCACAACAATGTCATTTCTATGACAAAAAAAAGAAACAACAACAGCAATTTGGCTCTGATAATATTACAAGGAAAAAGATATTTACAATCAAGAGGGCTGTAAAAAGGTTGTCCTTTTTGGGCCTGGTCTAATATTATTTGATATTTTATTGATCAAATTGCCTCTCAGTGACAAATAGTATTAAACTTACATTACTGATTATGAAAATACTTCCCAAAAAATATACATATTTAAGCCTTGTTTTAATGGCTCATTTATAAACAACAATGCGTCAATCTCTTTCACTACATGACATTTAATATTACAAGATGTGCACTGACCAAAGAAAGTCACAATATAATTGTGGCAAAAAACTATTATGTCATTCTAGAAGACACACGCAAAGTTGTCATTAGTCTAAGTGAAGCTTTGCTTCAAACTTTATCAACACTAATTAATGAAGATTATAATCAATTACATTTAATTAAGCAATAGACCACACTTTCCATGGGTGTACCAGTGTGATAACCCACGTGGGATGTTGAGAGAACACGAGTGTTCTCCCAGCATCCCAAGTATGTTATCACGCCGGTAAACCCATGGAAAGTGTGGTCTATTGCTTTTACAAAATAACTTTAAGTAAAACTGAGTTTGCTGGCACAATAAACCAGAGGTTTTTTAACCAATCAGAACACGCTTACTATCTTAGTTATTTTATAACATTACCGCTAATACTCATGTTTAGGGGGGGGGGGTGTTATACCACCTTCTGGGAATCTGAAAAATGTTTTGAGGTCACACAGTAACCAGACACACTGAAGAAATAAATTAGTGGACCATTGTAGGTTTTAAACCCTCTTGCGTGATGAGAGTCTTGTCTAGTCTCTTCTTTCGAGATGAGACTCTCCTCTTGCAAGAGAAGGGGTGGAAAATTAGTTTTACCAGTACTATAAATAATTAAAGCTCCCTTATCTAGCTTAACAGTTCTTGCAACTTTAAAAGTTTAAATCTCAAATTAAATTTAATTGCATTCTTCAACATGTCATACTTGAAGCAAGCGTTGTTGTAACGTTGGAGAAAGGAAGAACTACACAGTTGAAGTGAGAAAAATTCATGACCTGTTACCCCAGGGATAAAATAATAAATAGGGAGGGAACAATGCAGATCAAAGATCGCTGCTTAGGTAAGCTACATGTATATTACACCCTATTCAAGTAATCTGTACTACTATTGCCACATTGATAACGGAATAGAGTCTTCAGCACTTCACTTTAACCTGATTCTCATATGCAGCCACCAACCTGTGACATACCATGTACCCACTCTCGACATTGCTGGTACTGCCTGGCATGACATTCTGATATAAGTGCAAAATTCTCAAGAGTAGCATATGCCATCAACTGCCAGCATACCTGAGAAGTTGACTTGAGTCCACTATGCAGGCATGCTAGCAGTAAAGACCTGCAGTGGGGAAGTAATGTTGTCATGCGTCAAAAGAGTATAAAGTGCTGTACAGGCAGCTATGTCATAGGTAGGTGAGTGGCATAAAAAAGCCGGCTTACTGGGTTGGAAATGTAAATATTGATCCAAAAATGCTGAACAAGTCTTCTCGCCCATACCTACCCCAAAAGGGTTTCACAGGGAAGACCATTAAATTAAAAAGAAACACCATACATGTTGATGACTCTTTAACAGACAGGCAAGTGAGGATACTGTCAAATGGGCTATGAGGTAAGTGTCCCTGTCTAGGCTATGGGATAGAGGACATATGCCACATCTTATTTTGAAGCATGGCCATTGGTTAAACAATAAAAATTAATAATGAATGGATGCTCACACTCCAAAAATCAGTTT
>CALNXK010000835.1:0-43556 GCA_942486035.1 Porites lobata | reverse complement strand
CAGGGTCTTGTAATGTAAGTGTGGAATCAAACTGACATTTGTAGCTTGAACACAGTTGAAGTTTGGAAGATACCTGTCCATTATACACAGGTTCTTGTAATGTAGGTTTAGAGTCAATCTGACATTTGTAGCTTCAACACAGTTGACTTTTGGAAGCTACCTTTCTATTATACACGGGTCCTTGTAATGTAGGTTTAGAATCAATGTGACATTTGTAGCTTGAACACAGTTGACTTATAGAAGGTACCTGTCTAATATATACAGGTCCTTTTTTGGGGGTGCAGAGTCAAGCTAACATTTGTAGCTTTAACATAGTTGAGTTACATTTAAGATACCTGTCTATTATACACAGGTCCTTGTAATGAAAGTGTAGAATTAAACTGACATTTGTAGTTTGAACATGGTTGACTTCTGGACGACAGTGTCTATTATGCACAGGTCCTTGTAGTGTAGGTGTAGAATCAATCTGACATTAATTAATTGTAGCTTGATCACAGTTGACTTATTGAAGATACCCCTGTATTATACACAGGTTCTTGTAATTTACATGGAGATGAAATATCAAACTGACATTTGTAGCTTGAACACAGTTAACTTATGGAAGATACCGTAAAATTCGAAAATAAGCCCGGAAAAATTTTTTCAAAGGCCCTTTTGAGGGCGATTTTGGAGGGGCTTATCTACAAAGGAAATTTATGTTTCAGAATCTATTGGGCTAGCCTTTATAACTGGGAATAAATCTACCATTTTTGCTTTGTTTTACTATATATTGAGTCCCAAGGGGGCTTATATTTGGAGGTGATTTAACGGAGGGGATTATTTTCGGAATTTTCCGGTACGTGTCTATTATACACTGGTCCTTGTAATGTAAATGTAGAATCAAACTGACATTAATTTGAAGTTTGAACACAGTTGACTTATGGAAGATACCTGTCCATTATAGAAAGGGTCTTGTAATGTAAGTGTGGAATCAAACGGACATTTGTAGCTTGAACACAGTTGAAATTTGGAAGATACCTGTCCATTATACACAGGTTTTTGTAATGTAGGTGTAGAATCAAACTGACATTTGTAGCTTGAACAAGGTTGGTGTTTGGAAGATACCTGTCCATTATACACAGGTTCTTGTAAATGTAGGTTTAGAGTCAATCTGACATTTGTAGCTTCAACACAGTTAACTTTGGGAAGGTACCTGTCCATTATACACAGGTTCTTGTAATGTAGGTTTAGAGTCAATCTGACATTTGTAGCTTCAACACAGTTAACTTTGGGAAGGTACCTGTCCATTGTACACAGGTTCTTGTAATGTAGGTTTAGAGTCAATCTGACATTTGTAGCTTCAACACAGTTGACGTTTGGAAGTTAACTGTCTATTATACACAGGACCTTGTAATGTAGGTTTAGAATCAATCTGACATTAATTTATAGCTTGAACACAGTTGACTTATAGAAGGTACCTGTCTAATATACACAGGTCCTCTTTTGGGGGTGCAGAGTCAAGCTAACATTTGTAGCTTTACCATAGTTAAGTTACATTTAAGATACCTTTCTATTATACACTGGTCCTTGTAATGTAGGTGTAAAATTAAACTGACATTTGTAGCTTGAACATGGTTGACTTCTGGAAGACAGTGTCTATTATGCACAGGTCCTTGTAGTGTAGATGTAGAATCAATCTGACTTTAAATTGTAGCTTGATCAGAGTTGACTTATTTACAATACCCCTGTATTATACACAGGTCCTTGTAATGTTGGTGTAGAATCAAACTGACCTTTGTAGCTTGAACACAGTTAACTTATGGAAGATACGTGTCTTTTATACACTGGATCTTGTAATGTAAATGTAGAATCAAACTGACATTAATTTGAAGTTTGAACACAGTTGACTTATGGAAGATACCTGACTATTATAGACAGGGTCTTGTAATGTAAGTGTGGAATCAAACTGGCATTTGTAGCTTGAACACAGTTGAAGTTTGGAAGATACCTGTCCATTATACACGGGTCCTTGTAATGTAGGTGTAGAATCAAACTGACATTTGTAGCTTGAACAAGGTTGGTGTTTGGAAGATACCTGTCCATTATACACAGGTTCTTGTAATGTAGGTTTAGAGTCAATCTGACATTTGTAGCTTCAACACAGTTGAGTTATGGAAGAATCTGTCTATAATACACAGGTCCTTATATACATGTAATGTGGGTCTCTATACACAGGTCCTTATAATGTAGGTGTGGAATCAAACTGACATTTGTAGCTTGAACAAGGTTGGTGTTTGGAAAATACCTGTCCATTAATATACACAGGTTCTTGTAATGTAGGTTTAGAGTCAATTTGACATTTGTAGCTTCAACAAGGTTGGTGTTTGGAAGATATACCTGTCCATTATACACGGGTTTTTGTAATGTAGGTTTAGAGTCAATCTGACATTTGTAGCTTCAACACAGTTGACTTTTGGAAGCTACCTGTCTATTATACACAGGTCCTTGTAATGTGTAGGTTTAGAATCAATCTGACATTAATTTGTAGCTTGAACACAGTTGACTTATAGAAGGTACCTGTCTAATATACACAGGTCCTTTTTTGGGGGTGCAGAGTCAAGCTAACATTTTATAGCTTTAACATAGTTGACTTACATTTAAGATACCTGTCTATTATACACAGGTCCTTGTAATGAAGGTGTAGAATTAAACTGACATTTGTAGCTTGAACATGGTTGACTTCTGGAAGACAGTGTCTATTATGCACAGGTCCTTGTAGTGTAGATGTAGAATCAATCTGACATTAAATTGTAGCTTGATCACAGTTGACTTATGGAAGATACCCCTGTATTATACACAGGTTCTTGTAATGTACATGTAGGTGAAATATCAAACTGACCTTATGGAAGATACGTGTCTTTTATACACTGGTCCTTGTAATGTAAATGTTGAATCAAACTGACATTAATTTGAAGTTTGAACACAGTTGACTTATGGAAGATGCCTGTCTATTATAGACAGGGTCTTGTAATGTAAGTGTGGAATCAAACTGACATTTGTAGCTTGAACACAGTTGAAGTTTGGAAGATACCTGTCCATTATACACAGGTTCTTGTAATGTAGGTTTAGAGTCAATCTGACATTTGTAGCTTCAACACAGTTGACTTTTGGAAGCTACCTTTCTATTATACACGGGTCCTTGTAATGTAGGTTTAGAATCAATGTGACATTTGTAGCTTGAACACAGTTGACTTATAGAAGGTACCTGTCTAATATATACAGGTCCTTTTTTGGGGGTGCAGAGTCAAGCTAACATTTGTAGCTTTAACATAGTTGAGTTACATTTAAGATACCTGTCTATTATACACAGGTCCTTGTAATGAAGGTGTAGAATTAAACTGACATTTGTAGCTTGAACATGGTTGACTTCTGGACGACAGTGTCTATTATGCACAGGTCCTTGTAGTGTAGGTGTAGAATCAATCTGACATTAATTAATTGTAGCTTGATCACAGTTGACTTATTGAAGATACCCCTGTATTATACACAGGTTCTTGTAATTTACATGGAGGTGAAATATCAAACTGACATTTGTAGCGTGAACACAGTTAACTTATGGAAGATACCGTAAAATTCCGAAAATAAGCCCCGGGAAAAATTTTTTCAAAGGCCCTTTTTGAGGGCGTATTTTTGGAGGGGCTTATCTACAAAGGGAAATTTGCGTTTCAGAATCTATTGGGCTAGCCTTATAACTGGGAATAAATCTACCATTTTTGCTTTGTTTTACTATATATTGGAGTCCCAAGGGGGCTTATATTTGGAGGGGTGATTTAACGGAGGGGATTATTTTCGGAATTTTCCGGTACGTGTCTATTATACACTGGTCCTTGTAATGTAAATGTAGAATCAAACTGACATTAATTTGAAGTTTGAACACAGTTGACTTATGGAAGATACCTGTCCATTATAGAAAGGGTCTTGTAATGTAAGTGTGGAATCAAACGGACATTTGTAGCTTGAACACAGTTGAAATTTGGAAGATACCTGTCCATTATACACAGGTTTTTGTAATGTAGGTGTAGAATCAAACTGACATTTGTAGCTTGAACAAGGTTGGTGTTTGGAAGATACCTGTCCATTATACACAGGTTCTTGTAAATGTAGGTTTAGAGTCAATCTGACATTTGTAGCTTCAACACAGTTAACTTTGGGAAGGTACCTGTCCATTATACACAGGTTCTTGTAATGTAGGTTTAGAGTCAATCTGACATTTGTAGCTTCAACACAGTTAACTTTGGGAAGGTACCTGTCCATTGTACACAGGTTCTTGTAATGTAGGTTTAGAGTCAATCTGACATTTGTAGCTTCAACACAGTTGACTTTTGGAAGTTAACTGTCTATTATACACAGGACCTTGTAATGTAGGTTTAGAATCCATCTGACATTTTTAGCTTGAACACAGTTGAGTTAATGTGAAAGGTTTGAACCCAGGAGTCATTTCAAAAGTAGGTTGAGTTTGATCGTCCGGGTGAATGCAGTCCTGAATAGGACTGTTGTTTTTGACAGTGACCGACCTTTCGACAACCTGTGCGGTAGTCATCTTCAGAGTCAAAGTGAGTTGTATCACGTCAGTTGATGGTATTATACTCTTGTTATTGATTTGATTGGTCAATTACGTTGCGGTGTTAGTGGTCGTCTGTCAGTTAAGCCATGATGTTATTGGCTATGAAGACTCGTAATCAGTAATTGGTGCGTTTCGATCCATCTATTGTCACAGTTAAACAGTCGTCTGTTGTTAGTCAAATTTTCAGTTCTCCAGTTGTCCTCTCATAGTTAGTTTTGCTTGATCTTGTCAATAAGTCATTTGTATGGTGCTGGTAACTGTTGGCTACGATTCAGTGGCGTTTGTTAGTTAGTAAACCAGCGTACTAAAGTAAGACGTTGATAGTAGTCTGTAGAATACATTATACATGTCGCAGAATCCCAGTCAATTTGATGTTACGTCTTTAAGTGGTGTTCAGCAATGTGATTGTTGACGTCACCATTCTTCGTCGCTCGTTTGTGTTCGGTCAGTCACGTGCTTAGGTATCTGCCGGTTTCACCAATGTAAGAAGCCTGGCAGTCACAGATTTTAATCTTGTACACCGCTCCCTGTCCGTCCTCCGGTTTGTCTTTGTCCTTGACATTAGTAAGCAGTTGCTGTAAAGTGGTTATCGGTTTGTGTGCAACATGTATATTGTAAGATTGTGATATACATGCAATAGTTTTAGAGGTGCCTCTGATGTACAGTATAGTCGCTGCCGTAACAGGGCCAGGGTTGGTCTGAGTGTTGGAATCAGTGTTACTGTGAGTGTTCTGTCTAACAAAGACCGTATTGTAATTATTGTTCTTACTAAAAACGTTGTTAAGATAATCAGTCTCGTCTTTTGGGTTGTCAGGTGAGTCGCAAACTGGTTGCGCTCATCTCGTCAGAGTCCAGATAGTAGTAGCCTTGTGAGAGGTCGGGTTGTCAAAGACTGGTCTAGTAATTGGTCAGTATGTTTCAGTTTTCTGTAAATAGTCGTTTTTAGTTTGTTGTTGTCGCGAGTGACCAAGCAGTCTAGAAAAGGTATCTTACCATTTTCTTCGATCTCCTTGGTGAACAGTATGTCCACGTTCTGTCTGTTAAGGTGTTCGTGAAAATCGCTGATTCCGTCTTTGTGTATGGCGGTGAATGTGTCATCAACGTTACGTAACCAAAGAGGTACAGTTTGCATGTAGGTAGCTAGGGCTTGTTCCTCAATGTTTTGCATGATAATTTCTGCTACAACAACAGAAACTGGAGAGCCCATAGCTGTACTGTGTAACTGTAGTGTTTGCCGTTGCACTGAAAGTACGTTGAAAACAAACAGAGGTTGAGTAGGTCCATAATGTCGTCTGTAGGTAGTAGTGTTCAACAGTAGAGTTCTTAATAGCATTCTCAGTACAGTCTAGAGCCAGTTGACGTGGAATACTGGTGAACAGTAATTTCACGTCAAAGGACACTAGTTTGTGGTCGTCCGGTATCTGTATTGTCTTAATGGCATCAATAAAGTTCTCAGCAGACTGTAGTTTGTGTCTAGATTCGTCAGTCAGCGGTTTCAGTATGTTAGTTAAGTATTGAGACAGTTGGTAGGTTGGGGACCCACAGAAAGAAACTATGGGCTGCATAGGTAGTTGTCGTTTATACACAGGTCCTTGTAATGTAGGTTTAGAATCAATCTGACATTTGTAGCTTGAACACAGTTGACTTATAGAAGGTACCTAACTAATATACACAGGTCCTTTTTTGGGGGTGCAGAGTCAAGCTAACATTTGTAGCTTTACCATACTTGAGTTACATTTAAGATACCTTTCTATTATACACAGTTCCTTGTAATGTTGGTGTAGAATCAATCTGACATTTGTAGCTTGAACACAGTTGACTTATAGAAGGTACCTAACTAATATACACAGGTCCTTTTTTGGGGGTGCAGAGTCAAGCTAACATTTGTAGCTTTACCATAGTTGAGTTACATATAAGATACCTTTCTATTATACACAGGTCCTTGTAATGTAGGTGTAGAATTAAACTGACATTTGTAGCTTGAACACGGTTGACTTTTGGAAGAATCTGTCTACTATAGACAGGTCCTTGTAAGTTAGGTTTGGAATCAATCTGAGATTAAATTTTAGATTGAAAACAGTTTACTTATGGAAGATACCTGGTTATTGAGCTATTTTGAAAAAATAGCTCATATGTCAGTGGTGTGAGCGTATGTATCTTTGTGGCTTTGTATCTTTGTAACTTTGTATCTTTGTATGTTCGGATGTTTGTTGCAAGAGCCAATAAGGTTGAAGGTACTATGAGCTGATGCTTAGGAACCAATGAGATCTTGGCATCTACTTAAACATGACATTGCTAAAGGTTGAACAAGGGCACTTTGAGACCACCATCTTGATTCTTGACAATTTTTTCGTCTTTTATTATGGCTACAGGTGTTTGGAAACATTATATTAAATATCTTCATGATTCAAACGCTGTGTACAGTGATGCAGCTGTTTAAGGCTTCATGATTGTGTGGACGCTATTTTAAGACATTTCTGACCGAATTCGGCTATCGCGAACGTTACTTAAGCAGAGCACGTATTTATGAGTTGTGTTTCACCTGCTTCAAGGTAGAGTATAAAAGATCATATATTTTCAAAGCTCTTCCAGTGAAGCAATAATTGATATTTAGATATTATGGACTTTAATTTGAAAGTATGCAGCCTATAAAATGTGGTTTTACAAGTTTGAAAGGCAGCTTATTTTTTTAAAGCTTTTCACAATAATAATAGTAACTTGAACGTTTGAAGACCTGTTTCGTTTTGTAACCAATGCCTGAAAAAAGGCTCTTGTCTTTTAAGAAGCAACAGCTTTTAAAACATGAAGAAATAAGTTGTCGGAGTTAAGGACTGTTTCACTGAGTAGAATCGCACGTGAAAACCTCGTGAATTGTGATGATGCAACCATCTACCACAATGATAAGAATCTTGGTATTTCTTAACTACTCGAATTCGATGAGTCACGTTTTGGCTTAAGAAACTCCCAGGAAACCTTAGAGTTTTCCTTCTAATCAACGTTTGGTGAGTAGATATTTATTTTACGTTAATAATTTGTTTAACTTGCATCAAATGTAACAGGGAAAGACAGAGGAAAGTGAATATATAGCATGAGGATCGACGCAGCTGAGCATTTCGCTTCTTCATTTATGTACGGCAATACCTAATTCCGCACAAAAACCCAGTCTACATTTAGGACAAAAAAGGTAGATTCATCACTCTTGGTAAGGTTACACTGAAGCATTAAAGTTACACTGGAGCATTCAAAATAGCTCATGCACGTTTAATGTGCCTATGTTTGTACACAGGTACTTGTGATGTAGGTTTAGAATCAAAGTGAAATTTGTAGCTTGAACACAATTGGCTCATGGAAGATACCTGTCCATTAAACTCATCACCAATAGATGAGCTTGGGCGTTGGTGCCTACAGAGTTGGTGAAGCCGGGCAATGCTCCAGCATGAGGAGGTATCCATGGCAACCCTGCGAGTGGCCCCCACCAGGCACCATCATACTGTGCAATTCAGTGGAATACTTACCGGCCAATACTTACCTGGCCCTTACCTAGAGAGGGATAGAAGGATGGGAAAAACCAAAGTACAAAATGGCAGGCAAACAACAAGCTATGGCAACAACACTTTGCGAAAAACTGCAAGCAAGCAACTGCGTATATAAGTCATGAGGTGCCCCTGCTAAAGGCATCGGGCCACCCTTAGTATAGCTGGAAAAACTGCTGACCAGCATTGCTTCACAGTTAATTTTGCCTAAATTACATATAGCCACATTTATACACAGGTCCTTGTTATGTAGGTGTACATTGTAGAATCAAACTGACATTTGTAGCTTGAACACTGTTGACTAATGGAAGATACCTCTCTATTATATACAGGTCCTTGAAATGTAGGCGTAGAATCAAACTGACATATGTAGCTTGAACACAGTCGACTTTTGGACGATACCTGTCCATTATACCCAGCTAGGTCCTTGTAATGTAGGTGTAGGATCAAACCAGATGATACAAAATGTGGCCTCGTTTTTAACTCATGCGATGTGCAAGTGTACCACGAGTGTTATTGCAGGGACAGAGACACTGTATGCAAATGAGTCACTCGCTCACTCGTTGTTGACTAACTTCAGGTCCGAAGTCCAGAATGCGAAGATTTATTGTTTCCAAAGAGGCACGCGCTCGCCGAAGTTCAGTGGGATTTAAGACATGCATTGTTCGCTGCTCAGACTCAGGATTTTCTTTGAAGAAAAATTTCTACAGCATTGTTGAGAGGTCTTACCAAGTTATATAATTGAGACATGCAGGAGTCTTTCAGATGAGTATGATGGCAAACTTGGGGATTTGATTTCAAGAGCCTCTGACTCGTCCAGACGTCAAACTTGACGAGAAGATGAGCATGATCTTCACTCCACAAGATCACAGGGGATTACTACAAATTCCAGCTTGCTGGAAAATGATCTGAAAGTGAGAAAATGTCATGCCTTGCTTTTCTTGAACCTGCATAAGCCGAAAATGGATGTGAATTTGACGATAAGCTTCAAAAAACATACATAACATACACACTTTTTCGTCTTACTTCGCAGACAAGGTGTATCGGCTTGGTAAAGAATATGGTTCTTTCATTCATTCATTACGTGAAATGCATATGCATTGTTTTTTTTACTGTCACTAGCTCGGTTAATGCACCTTGATCATCTTTAAATGGTGTTTGCTGGCGGACGTTCCTTGGAAAAACCATTAAACTGAAGACTTTTTGCCAAAGTTAGGTATTCAGCCTTAGTGGTGTAGTGGTAAGGTAAAGTCGCGTTGAGTTGTAGGTGTTAATATTGCTTTGTTGGCCATAAAAAATTTATTATTATGTTCTTGAAATGCGAAAAATGAGCCTTTACAGCTTTTACTGTCATGAATAATATCCTTCAACTTCCTCCATAAATAAAGCCCTGCCAACTTCAAACAGCATCCACCGGCAGAATTTTATGGGCAAAAACATTAAAGATAATTCAATTAACATCTTTGTAATATATAAATTTAGCCAGGGCTAAAAGTGAAGCTCTCAATAATTTTAAAAGTTTGCTGAAACAGAATTTAAAATTGTGTAATACTAGGCAGTGAAGGCAATGAGAACGGTTAAAAAACAATATGTCTAATTAGCAAAAAAAGCAACTTTGCACGTGCAGCACACTTTTTTGTACATTTCTTTGCCAATTTTTTTGCGCAATCATAATCATGTAATACCTGATTATTCTTAGCAATATTCACCTCAGTTTAACAATGCATGTTTAAAGGGAACCTCCACTCTTACTACAGAATAAGTTTAAATCGAATAAAATTATGTTGATAAACAAATTTGCTCGAAATTTGTCTTAAAAAAAGTGTTTATATCAGGAAAAGTGAATTTTAAAATCGCTTATTTTCACTTTCAAATTTCGCGGGCGCCGCCATCTTGAATAATTGTGACGTGTTACGGTTGCTCTATTGTTCTGACACAAAGAGCTTTTGTTTAATAACAAAAGGGCAACCATTACACGTCACAATTATTCAAGATGGCGACGCCCGCAAAATTTGAAAACAAACATAGGCGAATCTAAAAGTTATTTCTTTCGGATACAAACGCTTTCTTTAAAAATATTTTAGATTGACTTGACTGTAACAGTTATTTCCTGTGATTTAAAGTTATCCTTTTGTTGAAGTGGAGGTTCCCTTTAAAGCTGTACGCAAGTGTTCAGGCTGAGTGGTAGTCTATAAGACTGCCTATATCCTGCTGTTAAATTTAGGTTTTGAAGGGGTCCATTGCAGAGTTATAGCATGTATGAAAACAAGTTTTTGTTTCCTGGCCATATGGAGCAATAAAAGCATGTAAAGCATAGGGCTGCTATACCTGAGGGAGTACAAGCAAGCAATGCAACAAGCTTGTAAGATAAGAGGTTTGTGGATAGCTGGGAATTTGAACCCAAGGATGCCTACATAGAGACCGGTCACATTGAAGCATAGGGGGCCTGATTTGGAGGTGGCATATCCACAAAGTGGTTCTTCGTCTACCTAATTCCTGGTTGAACTGGAATTTAAATTATGTTGGTTTTTGAGGAGAGGGGGAAATCGGAGCACCTGGAGAAAAACCTCTCGGAGCAAAGGAGAGAACCAACAACTAACACAGCCCTCCATATACCATAAAATTGTGAAAAAAAGCCCCATTGTCCATGTATAAAGCCGGGGATGGAAGTCCAAGAAATCTTTGAAACCCTAACGGATCCAGGTGCACCTGCAGGGGAAGACGACGATGCATACACGGCTGCACTTCGAACACTCGATGCATACTTTACACCACAAGTGAATGTACCATACGAGCGACACATTTTTCGCCAAATGAAGCAAGAAGAGCATGAAACGGTCGATCAATTTGTTGTAAGGCTCAGTAATCAAGCTGCGAATTGTGAATTTGGTGCTACGAAGAATGAGCAAATACGTGATCAAATCATTGATAAGTGCAAGTCCACAGAGCTTCGGCGAAAACTTCTGGGAAAGGGACAAGAGCTAACATTGGCAGACACGCAGAAGATTGCTCGGTCGTTGGAGTTATCTCAAACCCAAGCCAAACAGATCGAAGTTGATGTGGGAGGGTCTGTTAATGCCATCAAGGAAGACAACAAACCTGGAGGAAATGGGAAAAGTGATCAGAAGAGTCTGAAATGTTACCGATGTGGACAAAGTGGACATTTCGCACGTGACAAGTATTGTCCGGCAAGGTCTAAAACCTGTACGAAGTGTCACATGGCAGGACATTTTGCTTCAGTCTGCAGGACAAAGAGTAAACAAGAGAAGAAGAAACAGGACACACGGAAACAAGGTGGACGAGGAAAAGTCAACTGCGTGGAGGATGGTGAAGATGATGAATATGCTTTTACTGTGAGACTCGGTAAAACATGGGACAGGAGTGGATCAGAGATAGTCGATTTACAAGTTGGAGGTGTCATTCTTAATGGAGTTCTCATCGACTCAGGATCATCATGTAATATCATTGATCAGAAGACGTGGGAAGAATTGAAGCAAAAAGGAGTAAAGTGCAAGTCAGAAAAGGCAAATCAGAAATTGTATCCTTATGGAACTTCAGAACCACCGGACACACTGGGAAAGTTCGAAGCATCAGTAAACCTAGCTGGAAAAGATGTCACAGCTGAATTTATTGTCATCTGCAATGAAGGCAGGCCAATAATGGGCAGGAAGACAGCCATGGAATTAGATGCACTAAGACTGGGACCACAAGTTAATGTTGTAAGTACACCAGACCTTGTTGATAAATACAAAGCATGTTTTGAAGGAGTGGGCAAGTTAACTGATTATCAAGTTAAGATCCATGTGAATAAAGAAGTCAATCCAGTTCAGCATCCCAGGCGAGTGCCATTCAGTCTGAGAGAGAAAGTAGAGAGCAAGTTGCATGAGTTAGAGCAGCTGGACATTATTGAGAAAGTGAAAGGACCAACACCGTGGGTCAGCCCAATAGTAGTAGTTCCCAAACCTTCTGGTGAGATTTGATTGTGCGTTGATATGTGCAGAGCGAATGAAGCTATTGTGAGAGAAAGACACTCAATTCCCACTGTTGATGAGGTCCTCCAGGACATGACCCAAAGCAGTGTGTTCTCTAAGTTAGACCTTAAATGGGGCTATCATCAACTGGAACTGAGTGAAGAATCACGTGACATCACAACATTCACAACACATGCTGGACTTTATCGTTACAAGAGATTAATGTTTGGTGTAACCTCAGCTCCTGAGATCTATCAGCATGCTATCCAGCAAGCTCTGCATGGATGTGAAGGAGTGCGTAATATATCTGATGATATCATTCTTCATGGTAAAGATGACCAGCAACATGATGAGAGGCTCGAGAAGCTGCTAGAAAGATTGCAACAAAGAGGTTTGACCTTGAATAGTCGCGGCGCAAATTCAAGATGCCCCAGTTAGAATTTATGGGATACCTATTGTCTACACGTGGTATTGGACCGACAGAATCCAAAGTTGAAGCAGTAGTCAACGCCAGAGAGCCTGAGTCTGTAGCCGAAGTGAGAAGTTTTATGGGACTTGTGAATTTCAGTGCAGAATTCATTCCAAATCTGGCCACAGTTTCAGAACCACTTCGACAGCTGACACGAAAAGGTGTAACCTTCAAATGGGGTGAGAAGCAACAAGAAGCGTTCAAAGCTCTGAAGGAAACACTAGCAAGTGCAGAAACATTAGCTTACTATGACAAAGATGCCAAAACAAGAGTCATTGCTGACGCAAGTCCAGTTGGACTGGGTGCTGTTCTTGCTCAAGAACAAAATGGCAATTGGAGACCAGTCTACTACGCAAGCCAAGTCTAACAGCAGTTGAAAGAAGATATTCTCAAACAGAAAGAGAAGCTCTGGCTCTAGTCTGGGCTTATAAAGGTTCCATGTTTATCTATATGGAAAACATTTCGAATTGGAAACTGATCACAAACCACTTGAAGTGATCTATTCAAGTAAATCTCAGCCCTCTGCGAGAATCCAAAGATGGGTCTTACGACTTCAGCCATATGAGTTTACAGTGATGTATCGTCCAGGCCCACAGAACATAGCTGATGCTTTATCTCGCCTAACCCAAGAAATTTCAAACGAAAGCAAAAATGTGGCGGAAGAATGCATTCGATATGTTGCAGAGAATGCAGCCCCCAGAGCCATACCTATCCAGGAAATTGAAGAAGCATCTGCTGAAGATGAAGAAATTGCAATGTTAAGGAAGTGTGTTCAGACCAATGATTGGGCTGTCGGCGAGCCAGCTTTTAAAGCTGTGAGAAACGAGTTAACTGTGCTAGGAAAGTTAGTGTTGAGAGGAACTAGATTAGTCATTCCGATGAAACTTCGCAAGCAAGTACTGGATCTGGCACACGAGGGCCATCAAGGGATCGTTAAGACTAAGCAAAGACTCCGTACCAAAGTATGGTGGCCCGGTATAGACCGTCAAGCAGAACAAAGGTGCAGAACATGTCATGGTTGCCAGCTTGTCGGGAAAACTTTACCCCCAGAACCAATGAAGAGAACAGAGTTGCCTACACAGCCATGGCAAGACCTTGCGGTAGATCTGCTAGGACCCCTTCCGACGGGTGAATATCTACTCGTGGTTGTTGATTATTTTAGTCGATTCTTTGAAGTAGCTGTAACCAAATCAGTGACATCTGGCAAAATGATTAGCTGTCTGGAAGCAATGTTTGCTACTCATGGATTCCCGCTGTCAATAAAAACAGACAATGGTCCACAGTTTGTGTCACAAGAGTTTGAAGTCTACCTCAAAGACAACAACATTGAACACAGAACGTCAACTCCAATGTGGCCACAAGCCAACGGCGAGGTTGAGCGACAAAATAGAAGTCTGCTGAAAGTGATGCGGGTTGCGCACAGCGAGGGACGTGACTGGCAAAAGGAATTGCGGAAATTCTTGCTCGGTTACAGAAGCACGCCACACACAATTACTGGAGAGAGTCCTGCTAAACTGTTATTTGGAAGAGAGATTCGTTCAAAGCTCCCAGGTGTGGAAGAGTTGCGCTCAGCTAGTAATGACAGTGAAGTCTTGGACAGAGATCGTGAAAGAAAGCAAAAAGGCAAAGACTATGCTGATAATCTGAGAGGTGCTTGTGAGTCTAACCTGAGAGAGGGAGACAAAGTTCTTCTTCAGAAACCGAAGTCAGACAAGCTGTCACCATCATTTGAAGCCACACCCTATGAAGTGGTCAACAAACATGGAGGTCATGTGGAAATTAAGTCTCCTGCTGGCATTCACTACAAAAGAAATGTTACCCATCTACAGAAGTATGTGGAGGACAAATCACAGGAAACAGAAACCAGCAATCCTAAAGGGACTTTGTCAAAAGACCCAGAAAGTAATCTGGAAGAGGAACCAAGAGTTTCAACTCGGCATTATGCGTTGCGGCCTAGGCACAATCGTCAACCTGAGAGACTAAAAGATTATGAACTTGGTTAAGACTTTGTTTACACAATGGACAGTTCTTGCGAAGGACATTTCACCTTTATGAAAATGTCATTTTGTATTGATTTAAGTCTTAGACATTGGATCATTTTTCCTTGAGTTAGTAGCCATTGAGAGACTGTTATAGTTTGTATTGTTATTTTGTTTAAGAAACCGGACTGGACAATTTATTCGAAAAAGGGAGAGATTGTAGTATCGATGATGTAATTGTGTACGGTCGAAATGAGTTATGGGTAATTAAAAAGCACATGGTCAAGTGTCGAGTTGAATCTGTTGTTGTGTGCATTTATTTTGGTTAAATCCGGATGTTTCACTGACACTACAGTCAGGAAGTGTCACAATATAATATTGCTGTTTCCGTATTTCACTCTTTACTCTTGGCTTCGACATCCCTGGTCCAAATAGACAAAGTACTTGCGTGGCTGCACTTTTGAAAGGCCTACATGTATGTCTTCAAGGCGAGTTTCAGTAAAACCTTTCTGCAAATAACAAACATAAATTTCCTTTCAACTAAATCTATAAGCTAGCCCAATTGATTTTGAGATGCAAATTTGCCTTTGTGTATAAGCCTCTCAGAATATAGGCACCTGCAAAAATAAGCCCCTCAAAAAGGCCCTTTGAAAATTGTATTGCTGGAATTTGACGGGATATGGCCACATTATTTTGCCACATAAAGACAAAATGCTGATATGGGCAGAGTGATAGAGATTAATAGTTGTGTACTCTTTACCCTCACAGAACTGTAATGCAGAAAATCCAAAATGGCAAGAAGAAATAAACATTGACCCGTTGTCTACATTACATCAGCAACTCCACTTCACCCATGTGGAGGAATAGGCACCAGTTGTGGTTTTCCTCCATGCTGTAAAGAGAATGATTCCACCATCTCCAGAAATGTCTGCCATCTGGTAACCTGCTAACAGAAGCCACTAGGCCAATTGTAAGTGTTTGGGGGAGGGATATGTACAGAAACACATGTTACAAAGAAAATGACAAATTTGCACCAAACCTGCCAAAGGTTCGGTGTATGACATTTGCAGACTGCAGACTCTAGCGGGCAGCAAGACTGTAAATTGATTGAAACCAAAAATATTGTAATGAAGAGGGCATCTTCATGAATACTTTGTTTCCAGATTCTAACAAAATGAGAAGTAAGACCTAGAAGCGAAGTTTATATTTTCCACGGAAATTACATCAACCTCATTCTCAAAGGAGCTGTTAGCTGTTCTTCTCGTACAGAAACAGCAGAATAATATCTGCCGATGTCACAAACTCGCTCATGAATCCATAGCAACAGTCTAGCAATTTAGCCTGCACCACAGACAAAAATAAAATCTGGTTATGTAAGTCTGTCTGTGAATCAGCCCCCTTATTCTATGAGGGCCCCACCTGTGTATCAGGATTTTAGTACAAGCAATGATTGGCCTGTTGAAAAACCCACTGTTGATTTGCCTATTAAGATGAAAAGAAATTCAAAATGCACTTCAGTAATTCGTCGAGTCCAGGTAGGATCTGTTTGGTTTAGATTATTTGGCATATCCCTAAATACTGCTGAGATGAAATACGTCACTTCAAAGGTGTTAAATGTCCTTGATCTATCCTAGTTGTTTTTGACGTAACTGTAGTGAGCATGAAGTACTCGCATTTAAAAGCTTTTTTTCTACAGAAGACCTTTCTGTAGACAGGTATTACTTGGCATTGCTACTTGTTGTTATAAATTAACAAGGTTAAGGTTGTAGAAAGAATCAATGGAATTAGTGATATGCCAGGGGAGTCGATAAAGAGTCAGTGAAGAAAAGCCAACAGCATCTTGGAAATGAGGTCAATGTAATTTTGCGCAAAAAAATATCAACCTTGTTTCCAGGCCACTTTCTCACTTTCTTAGAAGCCTGGAAATGATGTTATATTTTTGATGATGTCACCTTTATAAGGAAGATTTATGGTGTCATTTAATTTACAATCTGCAATCTGTGGTGTGCAGTCTGCAGTCTGAAAATGTCATACACTGCCAAAGCTTTGGGATGATTCAAAGATGTTCCCTTTAAAGGGGCGACTTTGACTAAAATGACAATTTGGCAGAAAAATTGCACAAGGTTTGACAAAAGTGAGCTAATTACGTGTCCAAAGGAGCCCTTTAAAAAGAGTGATAATTTGATGAAAATGCCAGTTTGGCAAAAATTCACCAAGGGTTTAATGAAAATTCTTATGACAATGTCCAAAATGGCCGCTTAAAAAGTGGTGATATTTCGATTGAGGGAAAAATGCAATTTGGTGAAAATTCACCAAAGGTGAAATGAAAATTCTTATTTCATTTCCAAAGGAGTGCCTTCAAAAGTGGCAATATTGAGAAAAATGATGATTTGGCAAAGGTTAGCAAGAGTTCTATTTACATGTACAGTAAAGTGGTGAATACAACTGTATGGCAAAAATGGCAATTTGGTGAAAATTGCCAAAAAAATAAAGAAATATCTTATTTTGGAATCTGTAGAGGGGTCACAAAGTGAGTTATGAACATTCAAAATAGATCATTTATTTTTGTCAATTTGAGAAGAAGTAGGCATTAGTTTTAGAGGCTCAACATCAAACTAATTGAGACAGAACAAGTTTTCAATGCCATTAAAGTAAGGGTGGACTATTTAGCAACATACTAAAAATTCTTACATTCTTATTCTTATTCTTATTCTTCTCACGGCCTCATGGGCTATTGACTTGCAGCCCATTCGGGCTCGAGGAATAATTGTTAAGTATAACCAGGAACTTTCAACGGCTAAACATTCCTCTTTTTAAAACTCCAACAGGACAGAAAACGTTTTATTATAGAAGTGTATCTATCTAAAACAAGCTAGATCCAAGCCTCAAATTATGCAAGAATCCTGTTTGCTTCAAGAGAGCTTTAAAACGCCTGAATGAAATTTTGAATGGATAACAATTTAATTTTGAAGATATATAATGATTATTTATCTTTAAAAGTAAAGTATTATTTGTATTGTGAAATTTGTTTTTGTAACCCATTTTGTTCACTGAAAAGCCCCAGATGGGGAAGTGTTCAAGAAATGTATGTACGAATGTAAAATTATATCGTGGCTTATAATTAAATGGTTAAAGAAATAGCTTGAGCCAACAGATTTTTTTTCAATGCAAAAACATTTGGATTTTTGCCGTAAGCATGGGCAATAATTTTATTGTGAAGATTCTAAATAATAATAAAAGGGGTTGAATATATAAATTTAAAAAATGCAGATTGGGAAACAAATGACATTCTTTGAGTATTTTTTTTTTGCATAATTATTATTCCTTCTGCCATTTTGTTAATAGTAATAATACATTATTAATTTTTATCTTTTATTTTATTTATTAGGGACCATGTCCTTGATTTTATGAACAGGCTCTGTGGGGTTTTGAAAAAAGGACAAGGTGTTTACTTGTCCCAGATTGAGGGACAACCTCTGAGAGGTAAGTTTTGTTCTAAGGGGATCAGAAAGTCTTGCAACACTTAAGTCATCACGTCCCAGATTAAGAGAACCACCTCTGAGAATTGTTATTTCCCAAATTGTGAAAAAGGTTTGGGTTGGTTATTAGGGGAGAGGAAGGTGTTGCAACACCTGAACTATCATGTCCTTGATTAGGGAAGATGTTGGGGTTTGTTACTACGGGAGGGGAAGGTGTGGCAACATCCAAAATACAGTCGAACCTCCTCAAAGCGAACACCCAAAATTCAAAGATTGAGTGGTCGGTTACGGGAGGTGGTCATTTACAAGAATCAAACACCGGGGACCTATTCCAAGAAGAGGTCCAGGATAGGTGGTCGCGTTTGGGAGGTGGTCGCACATGGAGGATCGACTGTAAGTAAGGGTTATCAGCCCGAAGCGAGGGGTTATGTGATTTATTCCCCTCAGGCAACGCCCAAGGGCAACGCACGAGGGGAATAAATCACATAACCACGAGCTGAAGGCCGATAAACGGCTTATTTTTACATTGGCGAGGATTCCTCAAGGAAAGCAAAAATACATTGACGAAAAATGTCTCTATTGTTCATCTTTCTTTTGTTTTTTTAACACTCCTTGCTAGCACTAGTAGGATTCGCAAGTTTCTTGGCTTTTTAATTATGTTAGTTTCTCAAAGTTGCATTTCGAATTAGCTGTTCATAGTGAATGCTAGAAACAGCTTAAAGAGCCTAGCAGTAGGGGATAAGTCACTTATCCCCCTCGCATATTGATACATAATCCCCTCGCATTTTAATTAGCTGTTCATTAGCCCCGCTCTTCCCTTCAAACAATCAAAGCCGCACCCAGCTTTTCAGACAGTTGATTTGGGGTTATGTAATATATTCCCCCCCGAAAAGAACAAAGGAATCCGAGCTTATGTAAAAATAAGTATTCGTGTCCTTGATTGGGGAAGAGGTTAGAGTTGTTCTCACGTGTAGGGGAGGGGAAGGTGTTACAACACCCAAATTATCATGTCCCTGATGGGAGAAGAGGTTAGGTTTTGTTGTTAGGGGAGGGGAAGGTGTTACATGTCATGTCATATTCATGTGGGACAGCACTTGAATTATTATTACCTTGATTTTGGCATCAATCCGTAAAAGGTTAGGTTTCATTTTTAGGGAAGTAGAAGCTGTTTTAACATTTGAATTATCATGTCCAGGATTAACCCATTCGCCCCTTGTGATTTTGCTGAAAAACGCGGTCACTTTGGTGCTATTAAGAGCTAAAACTTACCACAAAGCCGGTTACAGGTCTTTAACTTCTTGGCCTTCTGATCCAGATGCAAAATATCATCTTGCAAAGTTCAGGCATGCGCAGAAAGCAAAATTTTGAGATAAGTTTTGGGTTTAAAAGTGACACAGCAGTCTTGACTTTTACTTTTCTTTCTCTCCTGCCCTCTTTTTTCACTTTTCTTTCCTCATTTTTTTTCTCTTGCTGGGTATTTAGTAGGCTTCATTTTGTGGGAAAGGTTTTTAGGAAAGCTTTTAGGATCTTAGGATTAGATGAAAGGAAAGGTTGGTGGGTAGTGGAACAAGATTTTCATGGGAATTTTGAGGTCAATGTTACATGGTTTTTTGCCTTTTTCTGCGGTGTCCTTCACTGAATTGTGCTCATTCTGGAATGCTTTGAAAAATCTCTTCACTCTTCCCAAGTTAGTGGATAAAGTTGACCATTAAAACGGATAACATCGCAAGCGGTAGAAAGCACATGGATCGTCACGGGCAGTTAAGGGCGGCTGGGAGGCGAATGGGTTAAGAGAACAATCTCTGAAAATTATCATGTCCTGGATTGAGGGAACAGCCTCTGAGAGGTTAAGGTTATAGTTTCCTTTTTTGGGATAGGACAAGGTCTTGTAACACTTGAATTATCGTGTCCTGGATTAAGGGACCAACCTCAAAGAGGTTAGGTTTTGTTGTTAGGGGAGGGAGATGTGTAATAACAGTGTAATTACCGTGTTCCGGATTGAGGGAACGTCCTCTGAGAGGTTAGGTTTTGTTGTTGGGGAGGGAGATGTGTTATAACTCTTATTATCATGTCCCGGATTGAGGGAACAACCTATTAGAGGTTAGGGTTTGTTGTTGGGGAGGGAGATGTGTTATATCTCTTATTATCATGTCCCGGATCGAGGGAACGTCCTCTGAGAGGTCAGGTTTGGTTGCTGGGGAGGGAGACGTGTTATAACTCTTATTTTCATGTTCCGGATTGAAGGAACGACCTCTGGGAGGTTAGGTTTTGTTGTTGGGGGAGGAAGATGTGTTATAACTCTTCAAATACCTTGTCCGGTATTGATAGAACAACCTGAAAGATAAGGTTTTGTTGTAGGAGGAGGAGAAGGTGTTTCAACACTGGAGTCATGATGTTTCGTATTGGGGAACGAACTCAGAGAGGTTAGCAAGGGCGTTGCCGCGATGGGAGCAAAACATTATAATACTATTGGTTGAACTTATTTATTCATACTTTTTTTTCTCAGCCTCTCAAACTTGAGGAAATGATAGTTTTGTTCTACATCCGGGGCGTTGGGAACAAAGAAAAAAAGGAAGCTGCTCGGTGGATTTACATGTAGTCTGTTTATACTTTGTTTTCTGGTTACCTCAAACTTCATCTTTATTTTCAGCCCTTCGTGCAATACAGTTATATTTTTTATGACCACCTGTATTTTACCTCGCGCCGTCAAAAGGAGTTTTTCATCTTTCTGAAGACGTTAAGTATGGAGCGCTGTTAGTGTGTCTTATACATGTAGTGACCCTTTTAAAAGGACAGAATGTTTAATGCTTAGAAAGGAGAGTAAGTAATTTGGCGATGGCAAGAGAAACGGCAGAAAAGCGTTTCTCACACGGCAGCGGACGAATTTTCGACTGGTTGAATAATCGTGCGTTTGGTTGTGCCCTTCTCACGGAACAACATGAACGGTATTTAACAATTATTTCTCGAGCTCGAATTGCCTATTGACTCAGAGGCCATGAGGCCGAGAGGAATAATTGTTCTAGTAAAATTTAACTAGTTGGTAAAAGATATCGGGACAAAACAACTTTAGCTAGCAAAACGCGATTCAGCCGCCATTGTTTTGGTTTTCAAATCCGGCGCTTTTCGCTAATAGTGGGCTATAACTAGTAGTAGCTCAGTCAATCAGAACGTAGCATTAACAATAGACCACTAGTTGGATTTTATTAATTAACAGTTATTGCTCGAGCCCGAATGGGGTCTGAGTCAATAGGGAGCTTTAGAAACGTTGACGGCGACGGCAACGAGGACATCAAAAAAGTAATAGAGTTGATTAGCAAAACAACAACTTTGGACGTGCATCACGCTTTTTTTGTACATTTCTTTACCGTCCTTGCACGACTACGACGTGAAAGTGCCTAATTGCAAGTTTTATGAAGGACGTAAACAAGCGACGACGAATTTCTTTTTCTCTCTCTAAGGGCGAGTGCTCTCCTCAAGGAATCATCTCCAGGGAAATTCGCCAACATTTGCCATTTTCAGCAACTTAGAATAAACGCGACCAAGTTTGAAAAAGTGGGAATTCATTTTAAAAGTATCGTTTTCGCTGCCGTTGCTCATGAGGCCGAAGGCCGAATGGGCTATCGACTCAGAGGCCATGTGCTCGGGAGAAATAGTTGTTTTAGCAAAATCCAACGCGATTCAGCCCCCATTGTTTTGGTTTTCAAAGCCGGCGCTTTTCGCTACTAGTGGGTTATACACATTTAGTAAAGTCCAACTAGTGGTCTATTATCAATGCTGCGTTCTGATTGGTTGAGCTACTACTAGGCTATATGTTATAGCCCCCTAGTAGCGAAAAGCGCGTGCTTTTTGGCGGCAAAAAAGGATTAAAGTCTAGCTTTAACTAGCTAAATCTTTTTTATTCTCGATATTTTTGACTAACTAGTTGGATTTTATTAAAACAATTATTCCTCTCGCCCTCATGGCCTCTAATTGTTAAATAGCCTAGTAGTAGCTCAGCCAATCAGAACGCAGCTTTGACAACAGACCACTAGTTGGATTTTACTAAAAAGAATTATACGCTTAGCTGTTTAAAGTTACTTGCAAACGAAGAGAAAAAATTGAACGATCCCGTATAAACGAAGTGTCTGGTCAAATTTTTCAGCCGGGCAAAAATTTGTCCGTTGCCTTTAGATTTGCAAAACGGCAATTTTTGCGCGTGCCTCACGGTTTTTGATATATTTTTCTACCAATCGGCAACAAAATGGGTTGAGACACTTCCCCCTAAACTGTGCTTTCTTACGTTTTTACTGACTTCAGCAAGAGGAAATAATTATAGCATTTTCTCCCCATCTCTTCTATGCAATGTTGTGCCGATGTTCGAGCTACCTGTAGAAAACCACAAACACCCCAACTTTGAATAGAGGAGTCAGAGGAGGGGTGTGCATTCTCTTCTTCTATAAAGTTACCCTATTTAGGCACAATGTCTCAACAATGTTGTCGCCGGTTGTACCGTCGTTTCACGACCACGTGAACATAAGAAAAAATATTATATTTTTAAAGTGAATTTCGCGTAATTTCTACGGATGTAAATTTTGCGCCCTTCAGTTAAAGGGAGGCGATATATGGAAGGTTGCGCGTAAACGTAGAAGTTGGACCTTGTTCAACTTTTACCTTATTTTATTTACTTCCGTTGGCAAGGAGACCTGTGACATTGTGATGCTGTCGCCGAGGTCATAGGTGGCTGAATTAATTAATAGGTGATTGTTGTAAAGAAGTGACCTTTCCAAACAAAATAAATTGTGCAGTTAAATAGACTCATAATTAGAGGCCCATTGTGTCTTAGATCGTCGTTGGAGATACACTTCGTTTGGAATTTAGCTAGCCTGGTTAGCGGGCCTGGGGCCCGTTTCTCGAAAGTCCCGATAATTATTATTAATATAGATCGAGGTTTCAATAGTTTTGCATCTTACATGATAAAACCATCAGTTAATGGAACAAAATGGAGTAGCTTGCTAGCCAGGACCCGCGCTCCCATTTTCAGACCCGAAAAGTTACAAGGACTTTCGAGAAACGGGCCCCTGGCCCGCTTTGCCCACAGGCAGCTTGAGCTCAGTGTGAGAATTCATTAATCATTAATACGCGCGTGGTCTCATATTGCGTAATCCTTAAAAAGGCCGCCAACAAAGTGGTTGTTCGACGGGGTTCCACAGTATTATTATATCTATTAATTTTATTTGATGTATCTATTTTAAAGCGCCTTAGCTGGTGTGTTCTAGAAAATAGTAACGAAAAAATAAAATGTATTACTATAATTTACTTGTGTATTTTATGGTTTATGGAATGCTTCTTTGTCGTAACCTTATCAGATCAATGATCGTATCGATTAGCCTGCTATCCAGTGGCATGTCCAAACTCTTGTCATCGATGATAACAAATATTCTGCCAAAAAATTTAAAAAAACACATAGTGTATCAAATCTTGTCTACATTCTGCTGAAATAAATCCGAGTCTAAATCGGGATTTATTTGTTTGCACACCAACATTGCAAGGACCGCGATATGGCGTGTATGGTCAAAAATTAAGGAGGAGTGTAAACGCGATTAAAAACGTTTTCAACCAAAAATGCACAATGACTGTTATCCTTTAAATACAATGCTCCAATGGAAGCAATTGGATCGTTATTAAACCGAAGCAGAATTGGAAACCCGTATTGGGTGGTTTACGGGGACCACGACCTAAACCTGCGTTATGAGGACCACTGCAAAAGTTGTTCGGCGTAACGTTATTTGACGATTTAAGCCGATTAGGACAATAATATTTACGGGGACCAGGTATCGGTCCTCACAACTACGGTGGTCCTCACAACGCTGGTGTGTAAACACATAATGGTCCTCGTAATTACGGATGGGCAGGCACACACACACACACACACACACACACACACACACACACACACACACTCCAGGGGATGATTGGGAGAGAACCAGAGAATACTGGGAATGAAGTTATGTAGCAGCAACAGCAGACATGCTGCAGTATCAGCAGTAGTAGCGGCAGCAATACAGTTACAGTAGATGAGTAGAAGCAGGGGCAGCAGTAGCCGTGCTTTTCGTATCATTAGTAGCAGCAGCAAGTTATGGCAACGATTAGTAGCAGCAGCATCAGCAATAGTACTACATACCCAGTAGCAACAGCAGTAGCCGCACAGTGGGAGGAAGAACAGCCACTGCAGCAGAAGCAGCAGTAGTAATAGTAGTTGTCATCTTCTTGGATTTGTCGTTTTTTATGCTATTTTAGGCAACTTTTTGAGAGTGTTTTGTTTTAGTAGTTCTGTTCTTGCTTTGATTTGTAGTTGCAGGACATAGCAATATCACCAAATATTCCTGATCCAAGTCTGAACACAGTAGAGTGTGTTACCATGGGTCATGGAAAAGCTCCAGCTTTTTCTGATTGGAAGAACCTGCTTCATAAAGTGTGTTGGTACATTCTGTCGATTAGTTTGATATTCAGTCAAGTTGCTTCACAGTGGCTTATAGTGCAGCTAAAAGAGTGGAACAAGAAAAAAAATTACAGCAAAGTTGCAGCAGTAATGTTGTTATCTTTAGTTGTTTTTATTTCGGGTTTCTACTTAATTAATTATGCCTGGAAATGTTCCGGCACCACTCAGAAATATGCACGGGTATTCTTTATATGTGTGATGGTTGTATTGGCTCGGAGGGTAGTTTGGTGTTTGGGGCGTATCTGTTATAGCGATGAGGCTAATATTAATTTTAAAACGTTATGCTGGTTTAGCTTGACCAAGGGCCATGAGAATGACCCAAGCACAAATGTTATTTCTTTCTTCATTCTTTACCCAGCAATATTCATGGCTTGCCATCATTTACTGTGGATATTGCTAGGCGTTATAACAGAACCATTTTGGGGTATTTCAGTTTTAGTGGCTGTCATTTCTGTTTCTGCTGTTCTCATTTTCTTTTCATGTGATTTCTACGAATTTTATCTTTCTCACGAATGTACGTGCAGGCCTTGGTGTGATAAATGTTCTGGTCGTAGAGGATGTCGATGTGTGTATTGGTTTCCGTTTTCGATGTCTTTAATTCTTGTTCTAGGAAGTTGCGCTGCATTTGTACTGTTAATAATTGTTCTGTTAGTAGTTGCACAGTCATTCCTTAGTGAGAGCCTTGTTTCCACGTTAGTTCAAAATGGTTTGGTGTTTTTCTCAATTTTGTGGCTTGGATATCTGAAGCTACATTAAGCGAAAAAACAACAGAAACCAGGAACGGTGGGAATGTTAATGCAGGAAATTCGAACCAGTCCGGTCAACCCAGTGGTTATGAAGTTGTAGGTGTTCAAGGGCAACATTATTAAGCAAACGAGTTTTTAATGTGTTGTAATGTTTTAGGGCGCAAAGACCTTGCGGCAAATCACTTACCCCTAGAGCGTGCTATAGCCTTACAAACGTGAACCTCAAACGGCAAACCTGAAAGATGGTAAATTTTAAGCTCGGTGAATGTTAATAACATCACTTCTCATTTCTTCACCGAACTACCATCTTTCTTTATTTATGACACACATAACGATTTCGACATTGCTGATCCTAGCAGTACGCAGGACGCATGTCATACCTGAACCTTGTATATGGCCCAGCTCGCCACGAGTCCTTCGTAGCTCAGTAGTTAGAGCATCTGACCGGTGTACGTAAGGTCATACGTTCAATTCCTGTCGGGGACGCAGATTTTTCTGTGTCCCATGCTCGTGGCATGTTGATAACATCACTTCTCATTTCTTCACTCAGCTAAAAATTTACCATCTTTCATTATTTATTTTATTCATTCCTAGTGGAAGTAGTAAACGAATGCTGGCTACATACGTGCCAAGCATGCGTATTTTGCAACTTTAGAATTAAGACTGCGGGTTTCTCTGGTCGCCACGATTACACTGCGAATAGTCTTGATTTTCTTTGAAATATGACACAAAACATGCGAGCGATGAAGCACGCGAAAAGAGAGTGGTCATTTTCTTCAGGCTCGCGCGTTTCGTCCAATAGACTGAGAAACACGAGGGAATGGTCGTAGTCTAGCAGTATATACTAAAGAAGTAGCTGTAGAATGAACGCAATTGTAGAAAGAAGTAAACTGAATTTTATTGAGCGTCGTGAATTGATTAGCCTGCTGATACAGCCGTCTTTCCTCGCTCCTCGCCGTCAGAGACGTTCTGCGGGTGAGACGTCTGCGATTCGACCCCCAAAATTGATGACGTGGATCAATGTTTACCTAACTTATCTGGTAGTCATGGGGTTCCACATATCAATTTGTTCGAGTTCACGTTTTCTGGTCAATTATCGTAAAGCTTTGAGAGACAGCTATATTCGCAGTCGTTGAATTGATAATCCTTGTTGATGTTCTATCGACTAAAGAACAATCATGTTTCCTCGACACTGGAGAAACTTACATAGCTATGTACAAAATAAACGAAAAAGTAAAGTAGAAGGTTTTAAACAAAACGTCCAGTTTCGCGTTCGTCTTGACGGCTGAATAAAAGTACTAGACTCATTTCACAGGGTAGCGTCGATCTGAAGTGAATATACTCACAAATTTCTGGTGAGACGACCAGTTAGCAAATTTAGAATTTTCGAGTTGTAAAACTTACTTTACTTCAGACTGAGACTAACTCTGAATGAATATGTGGTGTTTTTACTCGGCGGTAATTGTGAACGCGAAAATGGGTTATTCATTATTTATCAAGAAATTTTTGCAAATTTGTTTTGAAAGTAACCTCGCAAAATGTCTGAGGCGCTGTCCACACCTGGTGCCCGGGAATCAGTACCTGGATAACTTCATAAAACGGTTTTGGGTTCACACCTTGAGTGCCCGATAAGCAACTGTGTTCATAGTCATCCATTTCGCCCTGTCAGACGCCATTTTGAAAGGTGAGCTTAGCAGCGAGTACAAAGCCGTGGACTGCCCCAGACCTATCAAAAAGGGTCTGCGCACAGGGACCGGGTGCCCACTTTTGTGCCGTAGTACAAGGTCTCGTCCTTGTACTCGGGCGCCGGCCGGCAACGAGACCGAATTCTAGCGTGAGCACTTAAACAAAGGGTGTGTTCACCTTAGTGCCCAGCAAGTATCGCACTCGGGCACCGTGCCCAGGTACCAAGTGTGAACTCTGCCGTAGACTAGACTACCTTTTAACCCCTACAAGTGTGGGTTGGGGTTCCATTTTTTACTTCCAGGTGTGTGATGGGTTTCCAGTTTTGATCTTTTTAGTCTTAGATGAGGTTATCTGTACCCACTAGGTGCCTTATATCTTTCTAGCTACACCCAAACTAGGTAGTTTCTGTATATGCGAGGACATAATAGTTGTTGTAATAACATTGAGTACCGAAATAAAACACATGCTTTTCACTTCTGGTCTGGCCTGGGGTATACAATTGAGGCCGTGAGTCTGAGAATAGGGTTGCAAATTTGCGTTTTTTTTCGTCTGAGACGGGATAGGGTCTTCAAGGCCCTTGCGGACGACCCCCAGCTAAATTTTTCCTCGTGCTCCAGAGAACAATCAAAGCTTATAAATACTGACACCCAAGTAAAGTTTCCTCATTAGAAATGTGTCCGTATTGTATAGGTGGGAAAAAAGTATAAAGTTTCGTATCCTCGGTATGAAAAGGAGTGTGTGTATGGTAATGGAGAGGTGTTCACCTGATGGAGGGGATCGACTATGTCAAAAATTAACGTTCACACAGAGTTTAATCAATACGATGTACAATTCCAGGAGACTGTTAATATATGCACACTATATACAACACCTGCATGCCCTGTGCGGCACTCAACATAAGAATGGTAAAGATATATAACAACACCGAAAACTAAAGAATGGTGGGTTTTGGTGCGATACATGTTCATATTATAACTCAGGGCTGCTACGGTGAGGAGAAACCAACAGTTTTTCCAAATAAGGAAAAAGTCGGGAAAATTCTCAGTTCTTGGCTCAGTCAGGCGAATTTAGATTTTGGCTGCCACGCGTTTTAGGCATGTCATAGACGGAAAAAGACATTCTGTATTCCCTTGATGTTTGATCCTTCAAATGCTAGTATTCCTTGATACCGTAGTCGTAAGAGATCAATGTGGCCTGCATAAAATGCATGACACAAAGCCTGAAATCCTGGTCAAGAAAAAGTCGGGGATTTTTTCAGTAAAATTAAGTGGCAACCGTATACTTCTCGAGAAAAAGATGGGGTCACCGTGCTTTTTTTCGCCACGTGTGCCCATCATTCTGAGTGTTTTTCCCAGTTGCGTGCGAAATGCACCAAACTTGAACAACTGATCGTATAGCTATCGAAAAGCAAAAAATAAGAATTTTACTTAAATTTAATGCCGCTTGCTTTTTTGAGCTATGATTTTTCAATTAAAGGACTTGAAATTACCTGATCTTGAAAAAATGCAGGGAAGTGGACAGTTTTATTATTATCTCATACTTCTCTGTGCCTCTAAATGAGGAGTTTTCACGTCATTCATATCTGAAAAAATGCAACTTCTACCATCCATATTTTTCTCCTTAATATATATTTTTGTGAAGCCATGACGAGCGAAAAACACTAATAGAAATGGGGAGTCAACGTCCTCGCTTCATCGCAATGCGACAACAAAGGGACAATTTCGGCTTCAAATGATCGTTTTACGCTAAGGGATAGGGGCGAATAGTCCATTTTCGAGTTCGCTATGACCGCTGAATTAAAGAGGTGAAGACGCATTTTTTACAGCCTTAGTCTCAATCTGAAGTAATATATTCACAAATTCCAACGAGAAAAAGACAGGTTTATTACTCTGTCTATTGTGTACATATATTCAAATTTCAAACACTTTAGCCACACTTTTCGTCGAGGCTATTCCTGTATGAATGTGTCGTTAATTGTTTATATTCAGCGGTAATTTTTAATTCGAAACTGGACTATTCAAGGCGCCAATCACACTTGGTGGCAGTTTGTTTCATTGTTTCATTGTTTTCGTCGCATTTATATGCCTTTGTATGGCTACCTAGATTAATCTAATCTTCATTAGTAGTTTTAATTTACCGTTGAAGGTTTTTTAGATTGTCCTCTAGAACCTTCTCCTGCATGTTTTATTTATGCTTTGTTAAAGGTAAGTAATTGCCTGCTGAAGTCCCCCTTTTCTTTATGCACCATCCCAAGGTCAAACAAGGACTTTGCAGTGTCCATGTGATCATTCAGCAACTTGCGCCGTATCTTTAAGGCATGCTCGGAATATGGTTTGGCTTGATCAAATTCACCCAGAGCACAAAAGTTGTTTGAAATGTTGTTATAGATAGTGACAGTAAAGGGATGTTCACCCAGTTTTTCTGTGTAACTCTGTAGCGTCTTTTCTTCTCTTATTTTAATGGCTCGACGTTGATCTTCTTCCAGCGAGGGAGCCACTACAAAAAAAAAGAACAAAACCTCAGACCCCGGAAACATTGGTGCCTTTTAAAATGTACGACTTGACGACCTTTTAGGACATTTTTCGTGCCAACTAAAAACACTAGCTTTAATGCTCTTCAATAAAAGACGAACGCTGATTATAAGAGAAATTATACCACGAATAAAAATTATGATAGATTACTACAGTGAAGCATCTTAGCAGACCACCAGTTGACGATGGAAATCGCAACTAAAATGGTCGCTAAATTACTCTCTAACTGCCAAAACAGTCAAAACTAGACGTAATCGTTGATTCTTGACGGATCCGCATTCGTCACTTGCGGAAACGGCAGTCACCCACGATACCTCGAAAATTTGTTGCTTTGTACCACAGGACAACCAAGCTTAGGATGCGTTCTGACGAACGTGATAAGGTAAACGAAATGCCCCTGATAAAACGGTTGTGACTAGAATGGATACCTCAAAATCAGGTTGGACACCTTATGTTTATTACAGAAAGCTATACTCTACACCAGTCTAGTACTATATTTAGGCGAATTTAATGGGCACGAGAACTTTTAGAAAAGTGGGGAAATCAGAGTAAGAGACAGTTGGGCAAAGAAAAGAGTTGAATACACGGTTTAGCTCCAAAGTACAATGATTAGGGTTAAGCACTGTTTTAAAAACGGTTAGCTTTCAATAATGTAATGATTAACGCCATGTAAAGTACGTTAAAATTAACCGGTGTCGCCAGTTAGCCCCTGATGGTGTAGATAGTGGATACGGATGGGTAGTTATACATCAAATGACGCGGGTTCAAGTCCTACACACTATCTGTTGTTTTCTCCTGTTTTCTTTCTTCTCTTATTTCCTACTTATAAGACTCCTATCATGTATTTTGAATGAAGATGACAATCTGACTTTGGGGTGTCCATTCTAGTCACAACCCTGATAAAACCAGTAGGGGCCACTAGTCGGCAGTCGCCCACGATACCTCGAAAATTTGTGGCTTTGTTCCACAGCAACACCAAGCTTAGGATGCGTTCCGAGAACGCGATAAGGTAACCCCTCCACAAGGACAATGCGACCAAGGCAGAAAAATTTCCCTTGCCTTACTTTGTCTGTTTCGTCAGTCACAACTCTCAACATCGGCCATATTGGCGACGGAGGTAAAGCCTATCCTCAACCCCCCTTGGACTTACCTCCGTAGCCAAGATGGCTGATTAAATATTTCATCTTAAAAACGATCGTATAGTAACAGAAGAAGAATAATGGCACATTATGAGACGTTGTTGGACCCTTTGAATTAAACTTCGTTTCGTTTCATGTGTGAAGGAATGAAAATCATCATCGTTTTTAAAAGTGTTGTGGTGGCAAGTCATTAGAGATGTTTTGAACAGCTGTCTTGGAATGTGCTAACATCGTAAGGAATGACCAGGAAAGCAGACAGTAATCAGTGCCGGATCCAGACTCTGAGATAAGGGAGTGCCCGGTCTCCAAATAATTTTTTTTGGTCCTTCCAGCCTTAGTTTGGTCTAAAAATAAGGGGGCCCCTCCCCTGGATCCGCCACTGGAAATGCAGCTGAGGAAGCTACCCTGTCCGCAAGAGCTAAGGTCGACAGCCACCAAACTCACCTGCCATATCGTTGTATGTAGCTCCAAGCATGACCCTGCATATGTCCTCATCATTGTAGTCGTTTAATCGAATGCGAATAGTTTCTTTTATCTTGGGCTTTCCTCTGGATCGCGTTGTTTCGCGAGACATCGGCCAGGTTTGAGAGACACTGAGCCCTGCTATTACCAGTGGTGATTTCCAGGTCATTCTGAATCCTGTCAGCTTTCTCAAGATACGTTTTTGCTCTTTTACTGGCCTCATCGCACAGGCCAGGTGTACAGGAACAGTTGAACACTTCTTTGATTCCCAGGGAAGTTAGGTATTCGATCACTGAGTCGCTGATGATCACCCTTATCTTCACATTTATTCTTTAGCAAATCGTACTTAATTTGATTTAAAGTTCCTCCTACTCATCATCTTGGCAAGTAACTTCCCAACCATATTAAATACATCAATGCATGCTATAATTCGTTCTTCATCCACTTGATCCTTGTCAAGCCACTCAAGAAGCTGCATGATGTTTTCCTCTTCTTGCTGGTCTGTGATGACTTTTAATGCATTCCTACTCAGAAACATCTTGAAGGTCTCTTTCAAGAAGTTCAGAAAGAAGTCAATGCACTGATTGCGAGCACTGTGGAAGACTTGGCTAAAGCGTTGTTCCACCTCCTTTAATTTCCTTTGCAGTACTTGCGAATGAGTGACAGAAAGGTGTACCAGCCGATACCCTGAGCAGTGATATTTTGAACTAATAGGGAGGGATTGGTTAGTTCCAAGACTTGACCAATCAACTGACCTTCGATTGACGTGCAGATTGAAATACTTTTGCGGCTCCAGACGGTGAAAACCAGCCTTTGAAAAGAGCCAGGCTCACGAGGGTGTTCTGCTCCTATCAAACCAAACATCTAGGCAGAAGTTTGTTTTTTCTTCTCTGGGACAACTTTAATCTTCTTCAAGTGTTCAAATCTCTCCTCTGGTGAACAACTCCTCTGTAGCAAGCGACTTACTACGTCATCTTGTGAGGATATCAAGGCGTAGAGAACCAGCGGAATGCCACTACATACATAGGCGTACGGGCCGGTGGAGGGCGAGGGGGACTGCAGCCCACCTCCCCCCCCACCCAAATTTTGGGGAACTCAGATTATTTGGGCAGCAAGAGAAAATTTTGGCAAAGCCAGTTTTTAAAGACGTTTCCATGTTCTTTTTATTATTTTGAAGACCTGAATATTAATCTAAAGTCGGCGTAATATTCCAGTATCATTCACATGAGACAGTGGTTGCCTAGCATGTGATGAGTTTCTGGTTATTAGGAAAGGGTATAATATGTTGATTTACATATTTGTAGTTTTTAATTGTTGGACACTGTACTAGCTGGAATGGGCTATTTCCAGTCGTGAATTGATTAGAATAAACTTCCGCGTAACTTTCTAGAATTATGTCCACTCGAAGAACAGTGCATGGCAGATAGCATCAGCAATGTGTCTGAAAATGAAGAAGCTGACTGACTAATTCTCAGTTTGAATTACGAGAAGAAACTTGATTTTTAAAAAAAATGTATCGGCAGGTATAAAAATTATTCGCTAATTTGTTAAAGTAGACGGAAATGTTTACAAAACCTCTAACAAAAGCGCCTCGATACCTACTAATCAAATCCTTCTTTCTAGCAAGCTATCTCCACGATCTTTCACAAACGTTTTTAAAAAGATTGAAATTGCATAGTCAAAAGCGCTTCGTTTTCTACAGATAATGGCCAAACATCAAGATTTTCCTTTTTTTTAACTGTATTTTTAACGATAAAAAATTCATCCTAAAATATCTCGACAACGCTCTCACAGATTTTTCTTTAACTTAACGAACATCGAGGCGACCGTATTTGAGAAAAAAGCTCCTGTAAACGAGTTTTCGATTTTTCGACTGTTTCGTAAAAAATTGGGCAACTCGCGAGAATATCAGGCAAATGCATGACCCCCCTCCCCTGACAAGAAATTGCCCGTACGTCTATGACTACATTAATCTGAAAGTTGATCTGCCCATGCTTTGTACACTGTCTTGTTCTTCCATACAGTTTTCAAGAGCTGAAAAGTTTGCGCTGGCTTAAAGGCCCCCTGGGTGATCCTCTCCTTTTCCAGTGAGGGGAACTCGACATTCTCTGACGATGTGACCAACAACTTCACATTCCTGGAACTAGAGATCAGATTTGCCACAAAATCTGTGGCTTTGATCCGATTGACCTGTTCCCCTTGATTCTCTATCCAATCATCCACATGAATTAGAAATTCAAAGCTGTCTAGCAACATAATTGTGTATTCGTTGAAATCACTGTTTACCAGAGATTCCAAGCGATTTTTCATTCCAGATATTGGATTATTTAAGGAGTAATGATAAATATGTACAAGAACCTTTTCCGCGAAATCATCGGCTGAATCGTCGATCGTTTGCTTCTTTAATGGCCAGGGCTGCTTTCCCTATGCCAGGGGGACCGTGCAACAGTGCTAGTATACATCTGCATTCATGTGTTGGGTCAAGACATCTCAAAATAAAATGTGGCACCTTTTAAAGGAGGTGAGATCTATCCCTTGAGAATTCCGGTTCTCAGTGTTGATACAATTTCTGCAACGCTTTACTCCAGTAACAAACACGTCGATAAGTTGTTTGGAAAACTAGATGAGATTTGTGAATTTGCCCAATTAAGTCTAAATATTTTTTCGGTTTGCATCTATTTTATTGTTGTAGTTTCGCGGTTGTCGTAGCCTTCTAATGCGCTTTTTTAAGAATCCTACTCTTAATTATCCTTCTCCTTTGGGCCGTACGTGTTTTGGGGTTCACATTGATTTCTTACGGAGGAATTTAAACGGTTAAGTTTGTACGGCAAATAAACGTCAGTCCGTCAGTCATACCACATCCAAACGATCATTTATTGAAAAATAGCACACGGTGCACAACAATGCAATTTATTGAAAGGTAATTTTAAGGCTATTACTAGGGGTACCTTCCGCCAAGTGCCAACGAGGCGAATTCGATAACCTTTTGTGGGATGGGCCTAACGGTCCATCGTGAATCGGTGGACAATTTTAGGGGTTTTAAATTGATTTGTCTATTATTAATAAAGCCAAAATAAGAATTAATACAGGAGATTGTAAAGGGACTGTAAAAGGGTGGGGTGGTACGCCCTTATATTGCCTATACGGGAATGTGCCGCTGGACAGGGTATGGTTTTTGACCTCTCCGTCCCCTATTGTGTTTTTACTCTACAGTAATTGCCAATAAATTCATAAATAGCTTTAAACACGACGGCGCTTTTTTCGTTTATCCTAAATGGAGTATATAATTGGCGTTGTTGACCTAAGAGGGTATGTATTTAAGGATATTTTTGTCCTAAACAGGGTCAGGGTTTCAAACCTCGGCGGTTCACCTATACCTAAATATTGGTTGAGTAACCCCCTGATGGGTTTGAAACAACAACTTTGGTACATTCTAGGTAACCTGGTCACAGAAGCTTAAAGCGTCTTTGGTAGCGAAATCTTCACTGCAAATTTCATTTTATTTGAACGATAAACGTTAGGTAACCAATCCTTGAAAATTGAACTTGAACAAGTTAATAACAAGCTATGTCTACTGTCTACACTTCAGCAGTGCTCTGTTTGAAATTATTGAAATCAATGTATTAAGTGCCTATATGGCTGTTTTCTTTCAGGGTATGAAACAACAAATACAACAATTGAATTTGCACAAACGAATTTTTTTAAATTCGTAGCACGTCTCAGTAATAAATATAAAAGTTTTATAACGTTCTTATAGATAGCAAAAATGTAGGTAACAAAACTATGAACGCTTTGATTGTATTGGTCTTTTTCACGAACTTAAATAACAGTTTCTTTTTCACTTTGTTTCACTAGAGTTCACATGTCATTTTTTTGAATTCTTTAACTTTGTCCACAAAATGGTTGATTTGTTTAGTACCACAGTACTTCCTGTGGAAATTACAAGTTTAGTACTTCTTTGACAATGTTCCGTTGGGAGTTGTATTTCAATTTGACATCCTTTAGGCTCATAAGGGCATCTTCTATTTCATCTATGGTGCTGCTCATACTTGCTGTTGTATTCTTCAGAAGGTTTTCGATTTCAATTGTAAATGCAGTGAGCCACAATTCCGATTCATTGTGTTGAATACACAGCTTGACAGAGCCTTCCCGCCTGCAGTTGATGATCCTTTGTCTTACTTTGCAGTTTTGGCATCTCACTGACTCGCCCGACTCATCCCCAATTCGTTTTTTGCAAAGTTGGCATGGACTAAAAATGCTTAAACTGCAGGCAACATATTTTAGTTGACTTACAATGATCTCTCTTTCTGGATTTGTCAATATTTCTGGGCCCACTAATTTTTTGAGAGTTGTAGTTTCCTCACGGTAAGTTGTATTCCTGTTGGTGCTAAGGAATTTTGATCCTTGATAATACCGTAGTGTGAGGTTTTGAAAGTAATAGGCCTTGTTGCTTTCCAGTTGTGTAAATAACAGTTCCCATATGTGGCGTTCCATTGTGCCCGTTTTGTCTTCCAATATGCAGTCTTCTTTGACAGATAAAGATTGACTGGATTTGGTTTCTATCTTGTTTGGCTCCTGGGCTCCCACTGACAGAGTTGCATGGACGTTGACTTTCTAATTGGGCGCCATTTCTTTCAGTTCTCGTAAAGAGACATCAGACGCTTCCTGTGATGTTGATTCGGAACGTTCTGACTTGACAAAATTTGGTACATAGGAGAATGGTATTGCTGGTTGAAAAGCCAGTCGTTGTCTTCATCATCTGGTATAAGAAGGTTCTTTAACAAGAGGGGAGACGTGGTTTCTTGGAAGTGCTTGATCTTGGGATGTTTTGTTTTGTCAAATCCAACTACTCTTTGCACTTTAGTCGGTGAAACTGTCAGGTGAAAGTCAAACCAATCATGTCTGGACCTTGCAGCGGTTTTGACGGGGGATATTTTTTGGATGTACCCATACTTGTTTACTAAACGAAAGAAAAGCAAACAAATTCAGGATGTATGATCATCAATGCGCTTACAGTGACAGCAACAATAACCCTATTATCATCATTATAGTTAGCACAATAACACATGCTATCTATCTTGACATAAAGAAATTCTTAACTTAATCGAGTCATGAAACTTTTGCATGTTCAGTTTTGCCCACTCTTGTTGGTGAAGCTCTCCACAGTTACTTATTTTAAACTCAGATAAATACATTTCCTGGCTAGAAACTCTATTTTTCAGACTTGTTACTCCTTCAGTCATTTCAATACTATCTGAATTTTTTTTCTTCAGCCTGTATGCCCGCATGTACAACTTTTTTCTTTCCTTCACTTCACTAGATGTTTGTGAAGACCTTTTTCTTATTTCCTGTTTAGGTCGTTTAATGTTTTCATCTGCATAATATGTATCACTTGAGGAGTTAATGCTTTGACTTTTCCTCTTCAATGTAAATTTAATTACTAAATCACTTCTTTGGTTTTCATTTCTTTTACGTATTTCTAATTTGCCCCTTTCGTTTAAGTTAAGTTCAGAATAAGTTTTAGCTCTATACTTCTGCATGTATGCATTATTTTTTGCCTTGACTTCTGGCTGTTTTCTGTAACACTTCATATGGTTATTACATTTGACTCTGTTATCCTTTTTATAACTTGTGACTTTTTGGTCTAACTTCACTTCTTTCGAACTGCAAGAGTCTTTTGAATCTGATTTGCAAACAACTGGATTTACGGTGAAGCTATTACAGGTCTGATTTTCAGATTCATGTTAATTGATGTCTACCGACTCAGACTTTTGAAATATGGCAAAAACTAGCCATCCGGATAACTATACAAAACTTCTTGAAAGGATAAGAAACGCCTTACAGAAACACACAAATCATCAATATAGATCCAACCGCTCTCACTTTTAAGGCAACAGTAAAATGTCTATTTAAACACCTAATAATTCCTTTGAGGCAGTATGAAACTCCTAAGGTTTCCATATCATGTGGAAAAAAAACATTTGAGTTATACAATCAGGTGACAATTCTATCATTAAAAGGTTGGAATGCACACAAAGTGTCGAAGTGAAGCAACACTTCCAGAATGATTTTGGCAGTAAACGCAAAAAGTCTATTGATGTTTGGCGGCGTAGCTTCTGATACAGAACTTTCAAAACCATTCTGATTTATATGGCGATAGGTAATATACAAGACAAAAACATCTGTGGATTTGGTGATTTCCTGGTTACACTCTGAACAAATGGAATGATTGGTATGTTAAATAAGAAATAATGATTTTAAACCAAACGTTAATTCTCCAAATGTATTGATTTGGAATATGTCACTGAACACAGCATTATCTGACATACCTGTAAAAGAGGCACAGTGCTGTCTCATCCAGACCCAAATGGGTTCTCGGACTGAATGTAACTGGTTGGAAAGGATTTCACCACTATTTACTCGCACACATGCTGTGTATAACATTTCAAAAAATTCATTACGTTCCACAGACTCAATAGCATCTTTAAAAATGTAACAGCTTAACTCCATAAAACAATCAATTGCACATGAGAATTTTCCTGGAAAATCAAGGCAGTAATTCCTGAAATGCATTAATTTGCTCAACGGGGAGGAATGAACGAGGCAATGACTGCGATATTTCTTTACCAAAACGTTCTTGTAAATGTGGTTGGTTTGGGAAGATTTAGGGGGGTTTGAATCCTTTGACAATGCTGGATTTCCATTGACCAAATGTCCTTCCTCGTTTGTTATTATGTAAGGATTAAAACTACCATTTGAAGCATACGGAATTCTTCTAGACAAATATTTCCGTTTGTAATAGGTGACCGTTTATAAGCACGGGCCACAACATCTAATTTTGTGTAATTGTAAATCGTCACTTAAACAAGAACGCGGAGGTTTAGTTATGGAGCAACTGCTTTCACAAATAATGAGTGATACAATCAGCATGAAGCAGTAAACATGAAACATGACAAAGTTGGTATGCGCCTTAACGCTCGCAGTGATCAAGCAATGGAAACCAGGTGTTTGTCTTGATTTAATACGCAAAGCTGGCGTTTAAGGATTTTTTTCTGCTAAAAGATGTAAAAATAAATCACTTCGCTTCTTTCCTCGTAAGTCTTCAGAACGTCTCAGTCGACGAAAGAACACCTCGTTCGAAATTGACAGGCAAACACACAGGTGCGAACACGCTGGTTCAATGCGAATCAAGCTACGAAGAACACGCTGGTTTCTAATAAAAATTTGAGCGTATATTCCTATTCCTTGATCAGCTACCGCTTTTAAGGAAAAGAGAGCACTGCAAACCCTGGTTCTGAATAGAGAATGTGTAAAGCAAACACGCTGGCTCGAATGTAAGCCTGCGAAGAACAAGCTGGTTCTGACAAAAATTTGAGCGTAAAACCCTATTCCTTGATCAGCTGCTGCTTCAAACGCAATTTATAAAGCAAACCCAACCACTAATAGCCTTTTCAAACTAGAAATCGTATTAAAACTTTCTCACCTGCTAGGTCATCGACCTTCTCCGATGGACAACGAACAGCTGCACACTGGACCACGCAATTTCAAACCGCGAGTTATAAATACAAGACCATGACGTCACTGCCCAAATATGGGGTCTTACTTACACCCAAATATGGTCAAAATGCAAATTTTAGAGGGTTACGCAGAATTTGAGGGGTTTTGCCCACATTGCGCGGCGTTATAATCTGCCGCCGAGTCTACCTCGCTTCTTAGCTCGGTTGCCTCTTTGGCAATTATTCTAACTACCACGTAAGCGCTTAAGGGAGGTTTTATGCCCTTCCTACACAGCGCAAACGAAGCCCCTTAAAATGTGTTATTACTGGGTTCGTACAGAGTTTTGGATCCAAAATTCAAGACTTAGTGCAGACTTTTTTTTCCAAAACAATAATTTCTTTTTCCAGACTTAAGGTTATCAAATAGGTGATCCGTGATAGAGACCTTAAAAGACGCAGGAACAAAGTTTTTTTCGTGGTGCATTGCAAACATATCTGCGAGATTGAATAAGATTTGACCAAAACGAAAAAAAAAACTTATAAAGCACTCGCTTTAGCTTAAAAAAGAAGACTCAAGACTTTTTACCATTTTTGCCAGGCTTAATCTCTATATTCCAGAATTCAAGACTCTGTACGAACCCTGCATTTACGAACGAGGGAGGCTATCATTAAAATACGAATTCCATATAATGAAAATGCCGGTACTAATACTTAAAATTTTCAAAAGATAGCAAGTAATAGAAATCAAACCCCGCCTTAACCCTCTAAGCTCCCCCCCCCCCCAATATCGACATACAAATTCTCCAGACCGATCTCTATACATTTCCTTAGAAGCTCTTAGAAAAGTAGTTGAAATAATTTAAATAATTTTTTGACATTGTTAAGAGAAACTTTGTGTTCGTCACTTTTGGGAATTAAAGGTAACTAAGACCACCTTGCTTCGGTTATTTTGAGGCCAGTTATTCACGGTCCTTGACGGTCGCATTGATAAGCTTCCATCATAATATGTGAAATCTTTCTAACAAATTCATGCATGCAATAGCTAAGAGAAGTTTAATTTGCTGCGCGGGCAAAAACATTCGACGAAGACATTTTCAAGTAACCGAACGAAGCAGCTTGGTCCTGAGATCTTAAGTACTACCCACTAAGCTAAAATCAATGTTTTCTGGAAAAAGTCTTTCCATCCTGCTTATCGGGGGTTTTATACCAATTGTCCTGTAAAACAAATGGAATTTTCGCAAGAAAATTTAAATAGTAAGACGGGAAGACAACAATCTTATTTCTCGTTTTTCCACTCACCCGGAGCCTCCTTCATCCTTTTGGTGCACTTTTTGAGCTAAATACATTTTGTCCTGCCTGAGAGCTCGAGTCACGGTGCAGATGACTCTTTCACGACTGAGTTAAATAAGCACTGCCATTGGGGACCGTTTCATTTCTACCTTCTTTTTAATTCTGCAATTGGTAGACGCTTCTGGTTCATTTTTCCTTGGTTAAATTTCCCCTGTTAAAGTGCTACTACGATCAAAATTTAATGTCAAGTTTGTTACAAAAACGCTTTCTTTTCAGCTTATCAGAAGTGGCTGTACTTGTTTCGGTCAATGAAGTGAAGTTTGGCGCCCCCTAAGTGAAAATACCGAGCTTGAAAATGTAGGTTTTTCGCGAAACAAGCCTCAAAATGTTCTCTTTAAACGTCCGCTGTCACTACTTTAGGCAGCTAAAAGAAAAATATTTCCACTGATTCAGCCAGATCTTTATAAATCGCACTAAGTCAAATACGCCTAGCAAATTAATCTCCTCTTCGCCTCCTGTGACGTAATATACTGACACACTAAACTAAATACTACTACATGCTCGCCAATCAACGAATTCTTACTACAAGAACGATTCGTACTGACAGTTACAACTGAACATATAAGGAAGCTAGATATCTAATTTAATGTACTCTAGTCAAACCTATGATGTTTTGTATTTGGTTATTTACTTTCCTATTAAACTAACAAAAACTTTTCCTTTTTAATATTAGCCTTTACTATTTAGTGATAATAAGCAATAAAATAATCTACAATTTTCAAGTCTAACAATACTAATTTCAACTGTTCCAGAGAGAATCAGACATTGACTCATGTCCTATAATAAATGTAAGTTACTGTGCTCTATAGGCTATTATCAATAATATTCTCCTATTTACTTTCCTACTGCAAACAATAAAATTTTCTGGGACAATTTTTTTTCCTTTCCGATTTATTCCCACTTTTTTGTTGCTCTGGTAATTGTCGGGAGGAGGAATAATTGCTTCAAAAAGCCTTTGCTCTTTGAGATTTACCGGACAATGATGATTACAATACATGTCTTGTGAATAAAAACCTACGATTACATCCTATACATATAAAATGGTTAAAAAGTACCTACCTATTAATACTAACTTCAAGTGACACTGCCACGTCGAATAAGACGTTAACTCATGTATAAAATGACTGAAATTTTTGACTTCAGAAGTCACTGAGAAACAAAAACAAAAATGCTTAATGAGAATATTTCATTAACTGAAAAATATATATTTTAATTTATGCACGCATAACACAGCGTACACACAAAGTCCCCAGAACTGCCCGCAAACACGCAACTACAGGTGAAGATATCCTTCAATATGTTTTTGAATATTTAAGGTAAATGAAGGCAAGTGTAACTAAACTGCTAGGAAAAGTTTCACTTTTTTTAAGTATCCTAAAGCTCTCCAGCCGTGCGTACCTGGGTCCTAAAACCCATAAACCAAAAGATTACAAAATAGTTAATAGAATACAAACCCCTTTTCCACTACAAAAGCGGAGATTTTTAAGCTAGAACGGCAAAAAGAACCAAACGCAACGAAACATGTTTAATGTAATCATTAGTGGCCATCCTAGGAGTTAGGGGGGACACCAGCTAGCATATATTGTATCCTGTACACTGCTATCTCCATTACAATTTCCTTTACTGTCTGGAAATAAAGGTTTTAAATTCACTGTGGCCAAATGTCTGAGGCGTTTTTTTTTTTTTCATACACATAGAGTATCATTTTATCAGCTATTATGTGGAAGGACGACGCGCAAGGATGTAAGGAACAGTTGTACTTTTATCAAAATAACGAATATCATTTTTTGGAAAATATTCCTCGCGCAAAAACAAATTTCACAACAAGCCCGCAGGTTTTCCAATATTTGAAATTTTTAAAACTAAACTTCCTAAATTCTAAAAAGTTTAGTAAATCAGCCGCACATTGGTCAATAATCAGTCTGTACACAGTGAAATTGGGGGCTTAGTGATTATTTTGCTAAGCTTTTTTTTGAAGTCACACTATCTTGACCGCAGTCAGGAAATAAGGTCCTATTTGCACTAGCCCTAATGATGGCCAGGGAAAAAGACCCATGAAATGGCCGTAGGGATTCTGGTCATGATGATGACTGAGGTTCCGTAGGGCTACTCCTTAGAAATGGCCGCTAATATATACATGATCTCAGCAGTACTTCTCGTCTAAACATTGTGATACTAACGATAATTCCAGCCATTTGTCCCAACCTCAAGTTACACGAGCACCCTCAATTACAGATAAGTAACTTTAAAAAAATGGAATGAAGCGTTCATCGTCAACGAGTTCTAACATGTCTGAACTCTCCTCAAAAGGATCAATTTCCATTTGGTAAGATAACTTAACAGCAGCACGAATCTGACTATCAGGAATCGAACGCTTTTTGAGTGTGGACTTAATACTATTAAACACAACTTGGTGAACACCAATCTTGACGTTATTTGCCTCTTCTTCAAGCAACAGTAGTGGGCAGGCTTTAATTTGGGACTCACTCTTCTTCCTAATCTCTTCTTTATCCTGGCGTTCTTCTAGTACATTCTGAACGTAAGTGATCAACGCATGTAAATCAAACACTTTTCGTTTGAACAAGGACAGGAAGGTGAAGACAAGCTTTATGACATCGTTTTTGATGTGTTCTTCAACCGCTAGACGTATTACTACATCTGTGGATTTGACGATACTCGACTCGGGTGTAAAAACATCAGCAAAACGGATTGTTCCTTTGTCTGCTTTCAGTGCATTGAGGATCTCTGTCCAGGCAAGATTGGGGTCTTCATTGCTCTGACAATCGTGTTTGACGCACGTCGCAGCATTCACCAAAAGCAAGGGGCTGAAAATCCAGTTCCTTTGCCACTTTTGCAATCATTTCTTTGTCACCAGTACCGGAGACCGAGGCCATTAAAGATACAGCATCATTGGGCCCATTCCTTGATTTATTGAGATGTGAGACGTGAAAGTATCCTCGGCAGTTCAGCGACGGTGTCACGGGTTGTGATTAGCATTTGTCCCGTTTTCCACAATGCATTTCCAGCCCTGGCAATGACATGAGAATGTTACGGACACCGGTTACATTATCGATGACCAAAGAGCCATGTCGCGTAAAGATGGATTCTTTCCTGGATCAGATTCTTTAGCCTGATTATTTTCTCATCGGACGTTTCGTCCTCGGATACAAGGACCTTGTTAACTTCAATTTCTGAGCATTTCATCTGTTTGGCAAATGAGGTGAATGATTCCAAAGGCTGTCAGAACTTTCAGCATTCAGCGTCATAACAAATGCGTGGACGTCGGTGATTTTTGTAGCATCGTAGTAAAACTCTCAGCTACCTGTCTTGCAAGCTGCGACTTCCCACTTCCAGGCCTTCCTGATATGATTAGACAACTTAGGCCGACTTCATTGTTCTTCTTCAGCTTCTGAAGTTCTTGAACAATTTTCTCTTTATCACTTTCTCGACCTATAATGTCCAGTGGAGGTTTTAATGGCAGCCAGCAAAATGAGGAAACATCTTTTTTGCTCCTCAATTCAAGATCTTCCACCTGTTTTTCCAATTGCTGTTTTTCATCGTAACTTCCTCTGTCGGCTCAAATTGGAACGTTTGCTTCTCAAGGTCTTGGACTAGTTGTGTCGAAAGACCAAGA
>CALNXK010000834.1:0-43579 GCA_942486035.1 Porites lobata | reverse complement strand
ACAGCACTTTGTATTTGCAGGTCTAGACCAGACACGTCCCTCGCAGCATATCTGACAGCAATGACAATGATTAGCCACACACACACACAACAGACATGCAAGATTCCCTTTGAGAGAAAAACCGGCACATGACAATACATATTTCTTAAGACAATTAAGAATTACTGGACGAGTTTGAGCAAAATATCGTCATATGTCAGTGACGAGCAGATCAATCATTTGCCGAAGCCGAAGGCTAAGGCAAATAATTGATCTGCGAGACACTGACAAATCAAGATATTTTGCGATAACCGAGTTTAATAATTGTTTTATCATTCGGTCACCAAGTTTGTTTTTATATTTTCATTACTTCCTGGCAGCTCAGGGAAGCGTTCTGCCATTTTCTTCTCGAGAACGTTGTTCCAATTACGCATGAGCAGACCATCATTTGTAGGCAGTTATTTGCAGGTCACGTGGAAAGAAAAAATGCATCGAATGATAATAATGCTTACTAATGCATAGGTATGATAAATAATTCATGGTAAGAAATTGGAGAGCGCAATGCTGGTTGGTAACTTAATGCTGGGGAGTAACCCTGTGATTGACTAGCATTCCATCCAAAATCCAATCAATCCAAAATCCTTAAATCTAATTTGCACTCTCCGACAGTACATTTCTTCTCTACCCGGATCGAATTTCCGCAAAATTGCTCTACAACCACACTGACAAAGTGACGAGGCTTTTGTTTCTGTTTTAAAGTGCACATGAAACGAAATTTAACTTATCCATTTTTTAGCGTAATAATGTCGTATTTTTCCGTATTAGTTCATTTCCATTCGTTTTCCTTGTCTGCGTGAAGACCATGAACTCTTTTTAGCCCTTGAAAAATTCAGTCAGCGGTGCAAAATTTTAGACATTTTTCGCGCGGCCCAAAATCCATTGTGACGTCATTCGTGTGTTTGTCAGAAGAGAAAACATAGCGGACAAGGGAAGGAATCGAAAGGAAACGCGTTCCGGGAAAGTTTTGATACAACCCCTGGCGTTTCAGTGCATCTATTCCCCAAAGACGAGGCCTGGTTTTAAGCCCATAAACACATCTGTCCTTCGTTCAGTCCATTTCGCTCCAGAGTGTTTCACACGAAGTCTCGATCTAGCCGAGTCAAAGCATCATAATATATCTGGTAGTCGTCACTTGGAAAGGGGCTCCATTCCGACGATAGATGTATTGATAGAACAAGAAAAATCAGAAACAACAGATAGAGAGCGAAGAATGGTGAGTAAGCTTATAATCTTTTTTCTACATTCCACAATTACACATGTAAATTTCAGCGATAGTAGGCGAAATCTAATTCTTTTTAACGTATTTTATGCAGATTATGAGAAAGCTTACAAGTTCTGCGCATTGTTGCTCAGCCGCTGTTGCTTCTCCGGTTATTGCTCAGTCACCTAAAAGTCCAGAATGGTCAGTAGAAATGCCCAAACCAGAGCCAACATGTACCGCAGTTGGAAATGACGATGAACTGCATGAGCTTGTCATGGAAACTCCCATCAGCGCACCATGGTCTCCGAGTTCTGCATCCAGCGAAAAGTGCTCGAAAATTCGAAAAGTGTTAGGCGTTTGCAAAAAGAGAACTCTTACCTTAGGAAAAGGAACCGAGAGCTAAAAGAACGAGTGAAAAATGTAAACACTTTTTCCGACCTCATCCAGCAATCAATATTTATGGCACGAATTCGAAACCACTATAAATGTTATTTCATTTGACTTTTCTAATCCTATATTCTGGACGTCTTTTTATTAGTGTGTGACAACCTGGTTAGTGTTGTTGTAGCTTTTTGTATGAGGTCGCTTCGTTTTTATAAATATCCCTCCGTTTATTTCACTTTCTGAGCGTAGATAAGACATGTACATGAAGATGAGTCGGATGAGAGCTCTGACAGTTCAGAGGATGAAGAAGGAATCACTGCTAATCAGTTGTTATTTCAAGTAAACATTTCTTACCCAACTATTCAACTTAATAGCAATTATCTCTTCAACTGGTTTAATTAAAATGTTGCGGTAAGATTCATTCTCACCCTGCCCAAATTGCCTGAAGACTTAAAATATTTACTTAGTCTCCTGTGGCTTGTGCATTTTTGCTTTGTTCTTGTTTTCTTAGAGGCATAACAAAGCTCAATGCAATCAGCCCATACCATCCAAAAATCAACTGAACCCCCTGCAAAGAGGAAGGAGAACCCTGTGCCTGCATAGAAAGCGAACACTTAAATTTGATTCTTTGTATACTTTTTGGGAATATAAGATTATTTCAAAAAGTTTAGGCCAAGACTGTGTAGTCATGCCTTCATTGTACAGTTCTGTCAAACACAATAGAAGGCTGTTCTTCAGACTGAGCTGTGTGTTTAGTGACCTGGTGTTACAGAGATGACTTAGCTATATTTACTACTTTTCAAATGTACAGTGGGTGTGATTTGTAAAGTAGCTAAATGTATATCAAAACAAAGTCAACTTTTCATCAAAGTACTGGTTTCTAAACATACAGCTCAAGATGCTAGTATGTAGTAGACTAGTAACTGTAGTCAGGGGTCAATGACATACTTGATAAAAAATCCTCTTTTTTTTTCTTTGGGCAAAATATACAACTCAGTGGCAAAGTAAGGAATTTTTATCAACTATAATAGTATGGTTTTTTACTTTTTCTGAACCTTTCATGCCTTAGGGAGAATCAGGGATTACCACCACATGCCCATTTTTCAAGTTTGATAATTGTTATAATGACAGGTCTGTGGTCCAATTTTTGTTTGAAGTCGTATTTAGTACTGAACGTGACTTTCACATTTTTCATACTTAATACATGTATAAAGTTCTCTAGATCACTACAAGCTGCCTCAAAAGGCTGGTTCATCTAGTTCCTATCCTCTGATGTTACATAACCAGTTGTGGCATGTGTGAAATATCTAGTTCTTATATTATGACTGAAGATCCAGCGTGTAAGCCACCTGTATGCCGTAGCTCTGAGAAACCTGCAGTAAATTAGAAGAGTTTAACATGTTTAAGATAGAAAAGGATTTGAGCTTATTCCTCCAGAGTAATGACAGTTTTCCCATCCTTTCGTCGATAACCTCTACCATTTCTGACCTTCAGTAGTGACGCATGATATGCGTTCAATGCTACCATCAAACGTGAGTGAACGGGCACAACCAACTTCTGATCTACAGCATCTGAATTCACGCGCCGATACAAGTGTTGTATCACTGCATATTTTACAAGTGCACCTTCAATTTAAAAAGGCCAGTTTGAGTAATAAATTGAGATTCCAATAGCACAGAGTAAATGGTTAGCCTGCCCATAGTTAATGGAGGGAATGGTTATGAAACTCGTCAAAGTTCTTTGTTGTATGTTATTGTTCTGTTTTTTGGCCTTGACCCTGCACAAAACACAATAGTTGTTTACCCCGTACAGAGGAACTAACCAATAGAAGCGTGTTGGTTACGTAACTCATGCATAGTGTGAGCGTGAGATTGTGCAGAGTTGTGGACCTTCCAACATAAATCTTGGCATCTTTGTTTGCTCTTCTGATGTTTGCCGGGCTTCCTAACCAGGTCCCGTCTATTAACTATGGCCTGCCATATATAATCTTTTTACAAGAATAAGGTTCAATCATGTGCATGGTTTCAGGTCGCTCTGAGCTATAAATTTTCTGCTACACTCAGAATCATTCATGACAAAACACAACAGGATTTTCACGTACCAAGCACTGACAGGCACAGTTTTATCAATTCGTTGTTCTAAAGTAGCAACACTCAATCCGTCTTCGTCGACTTCCTCTTCCTCAAGGCCTCCGCCATTTTCATCGGAACTCGCGGAAGGTTCACATTCGTACGGAGCTATATGGCCTATATCTGACCCGATCTCTTCCTCAGAACTTTGTATCGAGTCTAAATTGTCTTCAGCTGAACTTTAGGTAAAGTCTTCGCCGCTTAAAGCCATGGTTTCGTGCAAGGTTTAAGTGTAAATGACTTGCATTGGAGTCGTTCTCGCTTGGCTGCATACACACGAATTACGTCACGATCCTTTAACTAGAGCCCAGGTCCTTGACTACAATTTTATGGAAAATGGGGCATCTTTAAGCGTCTGAAAAAGTATGTTGCCACCACTTTTGGCACTCTATTTCCCCCTTAAAATAGTTCTAAAGGATCCTATTTTAGGTTAAATTGAAAAAAATGGAGGTGAAATTTTCATGTGCACTTTAAGCAGTGGCACTGATGCCCACCAACCTTTAAAAAATTGGAGAAGTTACTATAAACCAGCGAATTTACAGAATCAGTAACAATTTAATTGGTTTTGTTGTTTGCATGTGGAAAAAAAAAACGAGGAAGTATTCTTATTATAGAAACTTTCCTTAGTTTACTGAATGACTCCACTTTGATAGGATCCGAACCAAGGTAAATTCAGGTCCTGCAGACACGCATGTTTACTTCGCGAGAGTCTGCGCTTGATTGTAAGTAACTGCGATCCATCTCTTTAAGGAATCTGAGCTAAACTGACGTCACTTTGTTAAATTACCTGCTTATTTATGTCATAAACATTTCCTCCGCAGCAAGCCTGATAGCGAGGGTTATATGACTCTCTTCCACAGCACTGAGACGGCTTTTGAACAACTTTTCCAGAACAGCAAACGTGAGAGGAAGGGGTGTAAGAGTAGTGTCTGCAGGAATAAATCAAAACCTATGGCTTATGCAATTTTTAACAGTTGCTGAAATTAGATAATGAGGAAGTTGGCGGGCGTTATTTGAAAAGCTTGGTTCTTATAGTAGAAACTCCTTCTCTTTGTTCGCGCTTTTCCCTTCTCCTACCACTTACCCGTACAGGCGAGACATGTACGAATTACACTTACCCACAGCATTTGTATTCGACTGTGCCACATTGCATACAGTAAGCTTGAACAACTGTGGGAGAAGATATAAATGTAAGATGTAAGGCAAATCATTTCATGAAATGAATGCGATCGTGAAAAACAAACTTTTTTTCAGGGAATTAAAAAATCCAGTGCATCCATGACAGCACGCAAGATCATCTTTTTAAAAACCTGCTCCATGATTCGACTTCATAACCGAACATTCCTCCTCAAATTAATTATATTTCAATAAAAAGTCGTTTACGAACCCCATATGCAAACAATTATATAAAGCCATTGTTTCTAAGGGAGATCATATTACCCCGGTCCTCTACTTACAAAACTTGGCCTGGAGAGATTCGGTGTATATTCCTGTATTCTAAAGATTTATATGCTTGATTTTGTACCGACATTGTGACGAGAAATGAAATTGCTAATTAACAATTAGATTATGAGCTCAAGATTTCTATGAGGTGATAGTTGATGAGGCCGAAGGCCGAATCAACTATCGCCTCATAGAAATCGATAGCGAATAATCTAATTGTTTTCGTAGAATTCTAATTGAAATTAACGCAAATAACGGTTTCCAATGATTTTCCCACACATTATTGAACTTTACGCTTAAACAAAGTTGACGTATCGAACTGTCCTTGGCATTTTCAATATTTTCAAGATTTTTAAGTCAAGAAACAGTAAATGTGCTTCTTTTAGTCTTCTCAGGAATTTAATTAACCGTTAAAATCTAAAATTCCTTCCAAAACTTCGGAAAAACTATAAAAACATCGCATTTCGTGGACGACCGGCAGCCCCTGCACTCTAATGGCTGATAGTATATCAGTAGCTAAGCCAATCAGATTGCAGCATTTGCATTAGTATACTAGTAGAATTCTACTAATCATCGTTAGATTGTGAAATATGAAATATTCAACATGACACGAGCGTGGGACAAAGAAAAATCTGAGTCCCCGACAGGAATCGAAACCATGACCTCCCGAACACCAGGCGGGCACTCTATCCGCTGAGCTACGAGAACTCACAGAGAGCAAGGTCATTTTACTGAGTTCATATGTGACAGGTGTCCTGCATACTGCTAGGATCAGCACTGCCTTGCTCTCCATGAGTTCTCGTAGCTCAGCCGATAGAGCGCCCGCCCGGTGTTCGGGAGGTCATGGGTTCGATTCCTGTCGATTTTTCTTTGTCCCAAGCTCGTGTAATGTTGAATATTTCATATTTCATAGTTAATTATCGAGCTCAAAATTCACCATCTTCATTCACTTATCATCGTTAGATTGTATAGAAACGTGTTCCACTTACCCAACATAAGAAGCACGGCCGCAGCAAGGATACGAGAGAACAAAGCCATAGTGATTGCTTGTGAAGTCCAAATTCTAAAAGCAAAAGAAAACACTGAAGAGCACCATAGATTGTTAAAGAAGCAAAAATTATAATAGAATATCCCAATGGTATCACAATGATAAGAATGTTTCAAACTAAATTACTCTTTACTGATAGCTAAATTATACCTATGGGACTGCAGAAGGACAAACATGCTATCAGAAATAATTGGCTTAAAGCATAAGGTTAGAACTAAGTTTGAAATTGAAAAATACGTTAATGTTAAGAACAATACCTTAGATAAATTTAAACGAAAATGGGCAATTAATGGTAATTTGTTGCTTAATAGATAATATCATTTCTTTCTTGTAGGAATCATATTGTGTTATGGTTTAGGAAGTGACTGTAATGTGAATAGTTGGAGTGTAATGTAATAATAGGTTGACAACGTTTGTGCGCAATGTATCTTTTTTGTATAATATCTATGCGCATTGGTAGTATTTAATTAAGGTATGTATTGTGTCTGTTAATAGTAATTTGGTCGTTTAATTAACCAATTAGTTAATAATTAATGATTTAATGTTAGTTAGTAATTTAAACATTGTATGTATTGTTTGTGTTTTAACAATAAATGTTTTTGCAAAAAAAAAAAAAAAGAATGTTTCAAACGTACTTAGGTTCGTATAACAGTTCTCCAAGATATGATTATACATATCTCAGTTTAGTTTGAACTAATTTATGTATTGAGGTATAGAACGTCAGGAACACAGTCCATTTACTGTATTGTTAATTCTCCCGTTTTATCAAGGCGTGTCAAGCCCAGAATGAGCCTACTGATTGCCTATTAATACAATTCAAAGCTTTACACATACAGATTTTCATGCCAAGTTCCTTAGCTCTCGGATATAAAAAGGGGTGTCATGTTCATCTCAAATTTTCCAATTACAGTAGAGAAAAGGTAAATCGCGCTGGTTGGTTTACTACTCTCCCTAAACGCGTGGAACAGGCCATAACATCGCCCCAATTTGTCCTTTCTCGCGAAAGGCTGCATTTGCTTCACGCCAAGCGACAGAGTCGTTGCTATAAGAGTAAACAAAGTCTGATCTGGTTTTCTCCCCGCAATGTACAAGAGCGTGTTCTTAACGGCATACTTGTGAAGGATTTTTGAAAGTATTCCTCCGCTATTGCGGCTCACACTAATCCATCTTTCGAAGGGTTGACTTCGAATCTAGCTAATGGCTACTCTCCACGTGAAACTTTATCTTGAGAGACCAGCACAATGTCTTCTACATGTGGGTGGTTCATCCTGGTTCCACTTGTTTCTCACGGTTAACCGATGCAAGTAGTCTTGTTTAGTTAAAGCTTTTCAAGTTCTGGTTGAACAATTTCCGCAGGCGACGATATCTCTCCAGTGGTTAATGGCATCGAGCTGAACTCACTTCTATTTCGACCGATAGTGTTCAGCTCGGTGAACAAAACGTTTCCATCAGCCGCCTCTCCAAAGCGAACATTTAGTGATAAATTTCGACTTGACGAGATTTAACAACAGTTCGATGTGGGCTTGATCCAGTGTATACCATACTGAGAGGCTTTATGTATTGAGTTGGTCATACAACGTTGTTTTTTTTGTTTGCTGTCTTAAAATTCTGTTCATTCTGTCCATAGTCGACTGCGACTTTTCATGCGGTCAAAGGTTTGTAGGAACTCTTCTGTATACCCTTCATCACGAGCCCTGAGTTATTTGTCAATTTTTCAGTTGTAGGTTTAATGTAGCTGTCATCAAATCTCTTTGACCCCGGACATCGCCATTTGAATTTTTAAAGAGGTGTTTTCTGTGTCAGCTTCTGTGTCTTCTTTCAGACAGTCGTCGAAATACATGTTATGTAGAACTTACTCCACAGAATTAGGAAATGAGGGAATGTCTCTGAGTATAACATCATCATCTGGTCCTCTTTATCCCATAGGTTGGGTGACAAAGGGCCTCGGCCTCTGAACAGTTTCTTGCCACCTCTGTCGGTCTTGAGCCGCTCTTTAGGCGTTGCACCAATTGAAGGTCGCCTCCATCATATCTTTCTGAATGCTTCTGCGCGTTGTAATTTTCGGTCTGCCACGTTTCCGAGTGTTTTTTGAGTTCCAGTATATCGCGTGGCGCGTTATGTTCCGCCTTAGCGTATGACCAATCCACTTCCAGAGTCTTCTGTTGATAGGCTCTAGATCAATTCTTTTCCTTGGACATCTCTGGCCAATATGCTCTCGGAATTCCCCTTAGATACTTGCTGATGAAATTGTTTACTTTCTGTTTTTGATATTGCCACTCTCCATTTCCCTGAAAAGTGCATGGGGGAGCAGGGATGGCGCAGTGGTGAGAGCGCTCGCCTCCCACCACTGTGGCCCGGGTTCGATTCCCGGACCCGGCGCCATATGTGGGTTGAGTTTGTTGTTGGTTCTCTTCCCTGCTCCGAGGGTTTTTCTCCGGGTTCTCCGGTTTTCCTCCCTCCACAAAAACCAACACTCCAAATTCCAATTCGATCCGGAAATGAGGGCCACGGGTTTGTCAGCTTTGCTGCTAAGTGCTACCCGCACTAAATAACGTTGAATAACGTTGATTATTGGAACTGTCTATGCAATGGTTAATCTCTTCCTTAGTGATGTTGCCGATGCTAATTGGCAGATCCGCAGGAGTGTGCCGTTTAGATGTTGTTGATGTAAAGTGATCGCTCGATCTTTCAAGTTTCAGTTATGTTAGCAGGCTTCCAAGATTGTTTCCAATTGGGCGGTGATAGTTCTTGTATGACCACTAAGTTTGCGTGTGATTTTATAGACTGTCTTTATGTCCTCTTTTCCGGCCGCTTCCTCTGCATCTCCAGCCAAGTTTTTTTTTAAGTGAGTTCGTTTGTTTTTCGCAACTCCTTTTCACTTCCCTGTCTTTCTTAAAGTACTCTCTCTGTCCTTGTCTCTTTTGCTGCCTGCTCACTACTAAGTTTTCTCATCTTTCGTCTTTTTGCTTCCAGTTTGTTATCCAGTTCTTTTTCAAGTTTGGGAACAAGCTTTTGCCAAGACAGGGATACAATAATCTTCTACCATGGTACCACAAAACAAACTAAGCATAATACAATTTAATTTTTAATTTATAATCATTAATTCTGCTATCTTGCTGCACTTGATATAAAAGTTTTATTTAAATGTATCGAAAAATATCGATTATAATAACCTGCGGTCATTAAAAAAAACAACTAATGTGCTGAAAATACACATAAGAATTCAAACGTACTTTTGGATTTTTACCTTCCTACGGATGTCAACAATTGTGATCGGGTATTTGCAAGGGCTGGTGACTTTTTTCAACGTTCCTCATGGAAAAAGCTCGGCTTATTCATTAATCTTGGCTAAGATATCTAGAACGCTTACCTTTATTGTGATTCAAGGCTTGTTTGATTCTCTGTGGGCGAAAACGTTGAAATGATACAACTGCGAAATAGAAATAGAAATCTTTGTTTAGAATTTATGGTAAGAGATAACTATATCTGAGAAGGATTCAGCGCAGTTTCTTTTTTTCTTGCCCAGTGGACAGATTGAGTCATGAGTTATTAAACCATAAACAACTTCTTTTGTCTTCATCGGCGATGGACCAAGACCACATCGCGGTTTCAATTTGAAAGTATCGTGATTATAACAAAACGATTGAAGATGCAAAACTACTGTTTAAACCAGAACTGCAAATTAACGCATAAACTTCTCTGATACGTACTTGTCGCTGATCAAAACGTAATAGAAAATATCGCTGTACGTTATCCAAAGCCTTGTTTTGCATGTAGTGAACAAGAACAGAACAAGTTTCTAAAACAAAAGACATTAAATTCTAATTTTTATTCTAACAAGCAACCCAATTCTAACAAGCAACGCTATTTGCTAGAGCAGTTTGTTTAATCGTGGATCTGTCCAATGAAATGAATTGTTCCATTCTTGTCTAGATTGCCACGCTTTGCTTTCTCGAGTAAAATGACAGCACTCTGATCCCACTGAAAAATAAAATGTCGGTCTCCCTTTTGCTGCAAAAAAAAAAAACTAGTTAATTATCATGAGTTTGGGCTAAAATATTGTGGTGCAGAAATAGGGTATACCAATGATTGTGGTAAAAAATTACAATTTTAATGCTTTTAGATACAATTATCCTTAAGTCATTTTATAGTAAAACACAAAAGGTGGATTTAATTGATAATAAATAATTTTGTGAGTTTTCTTCGTTTTAATCTCAAAGAGACAATGAGCCTTCAAGTGAGAATATTTCTTGGATTATGCATACTTTTGTATAATATTTATACCGTCATTACTGAAGGTGAATTTTGAAACATGTCTGAGAACCAAGTAAAGGGTAATATACATTAATACTGATTAGCAAGCACGAGAAACCCTTTTTTTTCGTTTTTCCCTTGCGTTTTAATTTTGACAACAAGCCGTAAGATCTAATGCCTGTGTACGCATCATAAAGCTCATTTAGATGTTTCCACTCTATTATTATAACTAGTATAAACATTTCATTTGATTGTGAATAATTATTTAAATTCTATGAGTGAGCCCGTGGCTGAATGGATCGTAAACAGTCCGCGTTTGTCGCATGGTTTGTGGAAAGTATAGACTATACGATATGAAAAGAGGATCAGTTTTTAAACTGCCATCAAGAATGCCTTAAAGTGCCCATAACCTAAAAAGTTTTCTTTTCTTATCTGAAAGTACACATTTAAAGAGGAACTTCTGCGAAAAAAGTCGTTTGTCTGCGCGTCCTTTTTTTATTGGCATCACGACTATATAATTTTATTTTTGTATTATAGTCCGTTAAACACCACTGATAAAGTTATTTCTTTTCATACGTGGCGGTTTATCAGCATTTATTATCTTTGCTGTCACAAAGTGATTAACATTTGAGATTAGAGCAAACAGACCATGAATAAAGTGTTTGTTTAGTCATTAAATTCGATGAAATTATACACTAAAGTGTGTCGTCAAGAACTGATTATCACCAACTTAAATAAGGCCGATGAACAAGTACAAAAATTATATGATAACTCTGCCATTTAACGGCTACCGTCTGAGTGAGTTTGCAGAGTTTGCCGAGCAGTTTTACTAGGTGCTGTTTATAGCGAAAAAAACCGTGGTGGGGGAGCAGTTCTTTAAAAATGCGTTACTGTTTACCATGTTATGAACTCTAAGGCCCCTAGCTATATATAGCTCTGAACCTTTCTACATCAAAGCGTTCCACATTATGGAAGTTGTGACAAAGGGCAACGCTTTACGTAAAGATCCGAAACAGTGTGAATTGATTACGCGAAAACCCTCTAGAAATTGCACCACCGCTGTGAGAACGAATTTAGGGAGCTTAATAAACCACGATAGCAACGGCAACGCGAAATGACCAAATTGTGCGTTGTCTGGAGGATGTGCACCACAAAGGTAGCCTGCGAACGCAGACTTCTTTCCGGCTGTCACTGGTTCCGTCGAAAATAAAACTTTTATGTCGAAATTTTGAAATCCCTATCTCAAAATTATCGCTGCGTTCCAGATTTAGTTTCGTGATAGTTTTGACAGTGATAAACAAAGTAAATGATAAACAAAGTGTGACAGTGATAAACAAAGTAAATGACTCTTGGAGGTGCCGTGGGATTTGAAAGTAAAATATAAATTCTTTCTACGTGGTCCTCGGTGTCGCTGTCGTGGTTTCTAAAACTCCCTTTCGTGGTCACTAAGAACTCACAGCGTCGTTGCCAGGTCCAGATCCTCTCGAGCCCTTTTTTGTTTCTGTGTCCACGGCCGTGGCGATCAATTGACCAGCATTAAGGAGATTTAAAGCCAACTTTGATTTTCCGTAAACCTATATGAATGGAAAAATGCTAGGGTCTCTTCTCTCTACAATAATTCGGGCAAGCGCAATGATCCATCCAATTATCGCCCCATTTCAGTAATCCCTGTGGTAGCAAAAGATTTTGAGCGGATAATCTATGATCAACTGTATGTCCATCTTACAAAGTATAATCTTCTTTCCAAACATCAGTCCGGTTTCCCTTCTTTACACTCGACGGTTACGGCTCTACTCGAGGCAACGATAGCTGGGCTGTTAATATAGACCGTGGATTGATCAATGCCGGTGGTAAGATGAGAGACCCTGAGAACGAGGTTGCCAATGCCGTTGTCCTCTTAGATTTAAAGAAGGCATTTTGATACAGTCGATCATGAGATTCTTTTATCTAAGCTTCGTTCCTACGGAATTCGTGAACTAGCTTTGCGCTTGTTTCGCTCCTATTTAGTTGACCGAACACAAATCTGCCAAATCGATTGTTCTAAATCAACGGCAAAGTTCCTTAATTGCGGTGTGCCTCAAAGCACGATTCTGGGCCCGCTTTTATTCTTACTCTATATTAATGATTTACCTCAGTGCCTTAATTTTTCTCATCCTCGAATGCATGCTGACGATACCAGCGTTACTTACGATGGCAAAGATTTAAACGAAATTGATGATTATCTTAACAAAGATTTGAAATCTGTTAATACCTGGTTGTCTTCTAATAAACTGACATTGAACCTGACTAAGACCGAATTCTTAATAATAACTTCATTGCAAAGGCGAGTTTACTTGTTAGACAATTCGTCTCTTACCATTAATAATTTTCCCATTGAGCAGGTGTCGTCAACAAAATCTCTCGGTGTATCTATATCGATGAAAACTTAAGCTGGAATACCCACATTGAAACTGTTTGTAGGAAAATCTCCTCAGCTTTAGGCTTAATTAAGCGCTTTAGAGATTTTGTACCATTGTACACTCTTGGAACATCTTCAATGGTTTGGTAAAGCCCCAGTTTGACTACTGCAGCTTAGTATGGGATTGCTGCAGTACAAGTCTCACTGAAAAACTTCTGAAGCTGCAGAACCGGGCGGCTCGTATATTGTTGTCCGCCCATTAGGATTCTAGTGCTGCAGACCTGTTCCGTAGACTTCAGATACGCGTGGACGGACAAATTCGATTTGAATACGGATACGTGTGGATGTGGAAATTTTTGAATCTGGAAAGAAAAATTTGCGGATTCCAAAATATCCGGATACGTGTGGACGGGGCCTAAAACTAATCAATCTTGGAAAATTGTCGACAGTAATAGCTACATATTTGTTCAGTTTGAACTTAGTCACATACAAAATTTCAAGAAACGCCGTCTTGCAAATGTCTCCACCCCTCTTTGCTGATTATAGATGAAGTGTCTACAGTCGTGATCAGTTGCTGATGTGTCGCCCCTGATGTTTAAGGGACGGACCATTAGAAAAGTGATGGGGAGGGGGGTGGGGAATTTTCAGCTTGCACGAATTTTTTTTTTCGCTCACTGCTTGTGCAGGAATTTTTTTTTAGGTGAACCCCTCTGCACGAATTTTTTTTTCAGACAAATATTGCTTTTTTTTGAACAGTGAAATCTTGATTCATTTCCTATGTTTTTGTGCTTTATAAATTATTCTACACTCACAACAGATCAAAGGATACGGGCCACTTCAATGCAAAATCTTTTCGAAAGTGTACACACCGTAAGAGCGGAGGAAGCCACTTGGAGTGGACGGCTTCCCTGTGCATTTTTTCAGTCCCTGCCCTCTGGAATTCTTAGTGTAAAAAAGGGGGTCGGTAGGCAACACACGACTTTTACCTCATGCCAAAATGCTGCTTGTTCCAATATTTTTTTTTTCTTTTTCTCTGACGGGTAGATTATGCTCTGGAGGAAAACGTTTTGACTGATCAAATGTGATTCTTGCCGCTTATTTCAGACTGAGAGGTCGTGACACGCATATACAGTGATTTTCTGCGGTCATTGTTTCTGGTCGGCATGATTTGCCCTCTGATGCAAGAGCATTTTGTCTTTGACCTCTTTTGAAATATAAAGTTCTTCATTGCGGCTAATTAAGGGTTTCAGTTTGCTTAATTTCTCCAAAGTGCCTCCTGGATCTGAATAATTATAAGCGATTTTCTTGTTGTCCGTGAATGTGACTGAAGAGATTTGGTAGTAGTGTTGCTGAGCAACAGTGCAAAAGGAAAAAGAAGAGGAAATGTGCACAGAAGGAACTAAAAAGGAAAGCAAAAAAGGGCAAAGAACAAGTACATGTACCAGCTTGCAGTGAGAAAGAACTAAACAAGGAGGAAGAAGAGAGATCAGTCATAGATGAGTGGTCTACCGAGGAAGAAATTGAAGACTAATACAATACAATATACAGTTGCACTCATTATTTTGGCTTTATAGTAATTATTGGCTGATAAGTAGTTATTCTGGATAATTAAATGTTTTTATGATATTCATTATAATGCAATATACACAGTATGTTGCAGATAGTCTGGCTGCCAATGAAACCCATACTTTGTGGTTCTTAATTTTTGTTAAAAGTAGCAGTGGCAGTGTCGCTGTTTATGTTGTTGACTACTTGATGTTGGCAACAGTTAAAGTTTTAATTTACCACTACGTGTGAATGCACTTTTTTATTGTATTATAGAATTCTTATTTAAGGCGGTAAGACCCATCCTCTAATTTTTATTGTGGGCACAAATAATTTTATAGAATATTTACAAAGCTACCAAATTCTAATATTTATTTATTACAAATTTTATTTTATCTTATTATTTTTATTATAATACAGTATACAGTGTATGTTGTAGGTACACTAGCTGCAATTTAAAACAAAAACAAGGTTCTAATTGTCTCCTTTCAATAAGAAGAAAGTGATTTTTGTTTATTCATATTGTGCCTGGTAATATTGTTGATTTCTGAAACTCAGACTTTCTGAAAAAGTCACACTTGGACCTTCCTTCTGCATGAATTTTTTTTCTTTACCTTCTTCTTTGCATGAATTTTTTTTCTTGGCATTTCCCCTTGCATGAACTTTTTTTGGTTTTTTCCCCCCCCCCATCACTTTTCTAATGGTCCGTCCCTAATAGTACCGTTAAAGCTTTTTTCGATTTTACTACAGCGTAGAATTGTTTCATTTTAATAGTTGAACTGGGGAAAAAAATTCAAGTCAACGTTGTGCTTTCATTGTTGCACCATTTCCTAAGAGCTGAAAAAGTGCTCTTAGTTTTGCCGCAAATTGCAAATTTTCGGGTTCCAGTTGTCGGTATTAACGTCTTTTCGTTTTCGACCATGTTTATGTAAAAAGAACAAAATGCATGTACTCCACTAGCTGCAACGCTGCTGTACGTAAATTATCGCTTTTCCAGCGTAAGCAAAGTAACGTGATTGGTTGGAATTCATAGAATGAACCAATCAGGAAAAGCGCCGATAATGCATTATAATGCACATTTACCAAGGATAACTGCGTCAGTTTAAGAGAAAGGTGCTATCAATAGGGAGTTTAAGATACGGAGACTACGGACTACGAACTACGGCTGGACGAGCGTCGTCGTTTGTTTGTAGCACTGGGTTGAGTCGTGCAAATATAGAACGTTAAGATTCCACTACAGACGGCAGACTACGAGAGAAGAGGCGGAGAGGGAAACAACACGCAAAAATTTTCTTGTTTTCACCACAGTTCAAGTCAGTTTTGCATGTGATCTTATCTTTAGAACAATGGACAAATTCTTCCATACTTGAAGGAAGCAATTACGTACAAGTCGATTCGCGTACAAGTTGATTCGCCTACAACTTTACTCCTTGTTCCATCATCGTAGCTCGGGTGAAATTGGTAAACAAAGTTTTGGTTGCACAGATTTTATTTTTTTCGCCAATGAATACTTATGTAAAATATTAAAGACTGGAAATAGACAGAAATAGTAATAGCTCATTTATTAGATTTAGAAGATGGACTTCTCCGACTACTGATCTGATGTAGTTTGAAGTATTGAAATGCCCAGTTTCGATTGTCTCGAAGATGTTTACATCATTTTCATTCAGCAAATGCGATACAAAAACTCGCATAAGCAAAGGTCACACAAGTAAAAAGACACACTAATCAGTTCGAACAAACATTGAAACTTTTCAAGTGTGAAGAGAAAGTAAATTACCTGCATGATTTCTCTTCTCCTCGGCCATCAATCGGAATTCTGCGTATAAACAGCTAAGCTTCTTTAAATATGAGCTTAGCTAGATAAAAATGTAGTCACAACGGTGGATTAAAAGCGTAAATCTGAGCAGAAATTAGACACAACTTACATATTTCGCTCCCCTCTCACTTAAAGCAGGCAAATTCAACCTTTTTTATGAAAAGACGAGATTCTTGAATTACCGAGACGGCAAAATACGAGCAAAATGTTCTCCGTAGTCCGGACTACGCGAAACAGCTTAAGAACTCACCGTAGCCGCAGGACTACGCGGGAAAAATGAACAGTCACGTGGTTTTGATCATGCGCAGTAGCATGTTTATCCGTAGCCGTAGTCCGTAGTCGGGGTATCTTAAACTCCCTAATATAATTCCAGCTGTTTAAGAGTGCATCCACGGTAGGACCAGGCAGGGGCGGCACAAGCCATCTAACCGATTTCGATGAAACTTGGCCAGTTTGAAGGGGTCTACCCAAAACTACTTCACTCTAAGTTTAAGGAAATTTGGTCGAAACCGGGGGGAGTTGACCACCCCCCTTGTTTTTTAAAAAAAATGACCAAAAAACACCTAAAAATTGGTCAAAAGTATTAAAGCTCTACTGCTAAAAGAATTCCACCAAATCTTTTCATATTTTCAGTGAATGTTATCCTACCCAAAGACAATTTATTGTAACTGTTTCGTTCTTCTAAGACAAGTTCCTATGACACAAGTCATCTCAGCCAAGACCCCCCCTCTCACCCAATAGTGAAAATTGTTGAAATATCCAAAGTTTAGGCCAAAACATCTCCAATGCCGGAGCATGCTTAAAAAAACGGAGCATACCGTCTAGAAGGCGGGACTTCATACTAACATTATCTGCAAAAAAATCTTTGGGCACTCATTTAATTATTCCACAGGAAGACTGCAAACACGTCGTCCACCACAGGGTACTAGCGTCAATTTTGTTTTCATTATAACGCGCTAATTCGGTAATTATCGCACAGCAACGGACAGACAATGCCACAAAATGATTACACGCCATACACTTTAATGAAATAGAACCATTTCTATCTAATTGCCTAAATAAAAAAGGGCCCACCACAGGGTACCCACGTCAACCTTTTTTTTTTCTTTCATTATATCGCGCTAATTCGGTAATGATAGCGTAGCAACAGACAGGAAATGCCTCAAAATGGTTACACACTATAAGCTTTAATGAAATTGAACCAATCCAAAAGCTTTAGTTTGTATTAAGCCATGAAAATAAGAATCGGCGGCCTTATGATGACCTCTACTATTGTATAAGTGAACTTCGTGACGAAATTTACTCTTCTCTAAGTCAAGCACCTGAGTCACAGAACACTATCAAAATTACATTGTCTGTATTTGAACTTTAGAATGATTGTATAATAAAATTTGCTTTTGTTCGTCTAGTAAAGGAATAGTACAATTGCTTGAAACTTGCACGCCACATTGCATCTTGATACAGAAAACGTTATACAAAAGAATTCCCTTTTCTGAAAATAAATTGATTTGCTTGCGACTCAAGTCGGTTGCCTAATACGCCTGAAAAGGAGAAAAAAAGGAGAAAAGCGTTTGGCTTTTTACAGCTAAACGCTTCTTTTTTTCTAATCCCTGGAAATTACTTCCTGGCAAGCGCATACATCTTTGTAATTTGACAGCTTGATTCGATTTTCCATAATAACTACAAACAGAACAAACTTTCGCTTTAAAAATACAATTGACGCGAACGAAGAGAGTTATTTTGTTTTCTTCTTTAAAAACGGAGTTTTTACATGTATAAAGGTTACGTTTGGCGATCGTAAATGTTGAATTTGGGCTTAGGATATGTAATAGACCTAACAGCCCAGTGTTGAGATTCACACGCTTTCTATAAATAGACCGTTGATTGGAAAAAGCGTGCACGCCCATGGATATTTCAAAGTGTTCCTCACATGCGTAGCCTCCCACGCAGGCGTTTTTAGGGGAGCTCGTATTTCTTCCCTCCCCACAAACGCCTGCTCAACGGAAAACAACATTCCTTTCCCAAGCTTAGCCAATCACATTGTACTTTCCAAATTCTGGAAAGTTGACCTTGACCGCAAGGTAATCTGATAATTACTCGATCTGCATTAAACACTGGGAAAGCTTTCTGACCTGCAATAAATGTTAGATTCAGAGCGGCAAAAATAAGTTTTAGTCAAAATTCAGAATACTCGGTGCACTGCATAACCTTAGCGAAGGAAAGAAAACAAGGAAAACGGTAACTCTAAGGTCACGTTCAGTCGTGTTTAGCCTGTCAACACTTCATTGCACAATTGTTGATTGGTCACCTACCACGCAATTAAAACAATGAGAAAGGAATGTTGTTTTCCGTTGAGCAGGCGTTTGTGGGGAGGGAAGAAATACGAGCTCCCCTAAAACGCCTGCGTTGGAGGCTATCACATGCGCCGATCGGTTAGAGGTATAGGATGTAGAGGTGAAAAGGTCTCTCGTTAAAAACGATGTCGCAGTTCTCGTGCTCTTTTGCCGTGCACTGTACCAGTGAGTGTGACGTATCAACTAGATACCCCGATCGTACACAGTTTTTTCCTTTGAATTCTTGCGTCAGTGATGTAAAGGCGCACTTGAAAGAATTTGCAAACAACAAAATCATGTGTAGCCTCTGAGAGAGAGCTGATACTTGCTCGTGTCAGTTTGTTTGACGAGGAGGGTAAGGATATGGTTATTTGCCCAAAGCATCGCGTTTTACTTGGAGTAAAGTATTGTCCTTCAAGAAAATGCCAGCATCCGCTTCATGGTCGCCGTAAGGGTAAAGTATCCAGAGGGGTGAACTTGAAAATGTCGAAAGAGATAAAGGAAACGTGGGACGTTTTGGTTCCCGTAGGCTCAGGTATGCATGATCACTGAAGGTAAATACGGTACTTATACATGCTTTGATTTCTTGATGATTTCGCCTCATGTAAGGGAATCAAGACAGGATACCAATCACTGTATTCCAGTATTTGTCAGTGGAACTTGGGTTCTTTTTCAATCATTAGTGGGATTCCGGATTCCACTAGCAAAATTTTCTAGGATTCCGGAATCCGGATTCCCTTACATGGGGCAAATGATTGACTAAAACACAAGTTTAGTCAATTGTTTTATTAATATATACACAAGTGGGAAAGGATTTTTTTTTTTTTTTGTGGCGGGGGTGGAGGGAAGGATGGAAGATCTTGTAAGAAATTAATTATGAGTTATAGGGTATGATATTTATTTCGCAAAAGAATAACAAACAAACAAACAAATAAGCGATTGTGTGGTGAATTTTGATCTACAAGAGTTTTAATCTATTTTGAAATTTACCAGGTCAATTTCCTCTTCCGTTGTTTTCCTTTTTGTATCTTAGCTAGTTACGTTCTAACGGTAGCCCATAGTTATAGGTTCCTGCTTCTAATCGGTCATTTTTCCCCAGGAGGGGCGGGGGATAGGGCAATTCTCTCAAAAGCTACAGTGACTATACAGATTTTTTTTTTTTTTTTGCGAAACCTCAAGGCCAGGCCTTTTAATATAGAGCCCGGTGTCAATTAAGAATAGGGACCTTAAGATACGAGGACGGGACAAGCTACGACGGCTACCGGAAGTAAATTTGCACAACGAGGCATGCGCACACGAAGTCCAAACTCGTGTTCTTGCCGTCCTGGTCTCGCCGAGGACGCCATTCAGCCTGTTTTGCCGTCGTCTGGAAAACGTGAGTATTCGCGGCTTGTTTTCACCTACAATAAGGCGATATCGATTCCCTTTTCAGATATTCTGACCCTGGTGTTTCTTAAGATCATATTCTTCACGATTTCTGTCGGAAATATTTCGAAATGAGAAAAAAAGGCCATAATTTATGTTCATCATTGTTTGTTTGTTTTGCAGTCGCGACCATGAATGTTCCTGAGTGCCCAGTGAAGAAAAGTAAATCAGTGTAAGTGAAGTTAAATTAAATAGATCCAGTTACAGTGGAGTAACAATCGAGTAGAAAAAGGTTCAGTGAAGGTTTCTTTGACTTGTACCTCCTGACAGTCCGGCGGTGTTTACCTTTTGCTCATTTGAAAAGCAATTTCATTTTTTAACTAAAGATTTATACGCCTGAATTGGATTCTAATATTTTTAGGAAGCCAGTGGTGTGGAGTTCTTTTCACGATGAAATGTGCCGGGAAATCATGGTTGTTGATCCCTTCACTGGAACAAAAAAGAGCCCTGTAGCGAGAGGAAAGAAAAGGGAAGAGGTCGCTGAAAACTTGAACCAAATTGAAGCTGTTTATTTCACAGTTGACAAAAGGGCAGTTCGAGATCGCTACAACCTTCTCGCGTGGCTAAAGAACTGAGGAGCAAACTGAAAAAAGAGAAAAAAAAAAACAGGTGGAATTGAAACCGGCATGAGCAGCATTGAAGTGGCACTAGAGGAGTTTAGTGTGTTGTTTCTGTATTCTTGTATTTTGATGTCATTATTGCAAGTAAAAATAAAAAAAATTCATCTGGAGATTTTGGCTTCTTCAAGAAGCTCTCATCGCATAGTAGAATAAATTCATCGTCGTCTATCACAACGTCTAAGTAGCTTTTTAGAAGAAAGGTCCTAGCGTCTTTAAAGGTCGATGTGAAAGAAATATCGCCGTTGCCGTCCCAAGAGAAAATTGTTTGCTCTTAAGTATTTTTTTTTGGGCGGGCACGACGGGGCTCGACCTAGTCTTCCTCATCCACCCCCGTCGCCGTCCTGGCTCCCCGTCCTCGTATCTTAAGGTCCCTAATGAGTGTTCTAGAACGGGGCGTGAAAATGAGCGCCTCACTGAAAAATTATCAGATTTTTGTTTAAAATCGGCACTGGAACTGCCGCTAATTATACATTTAGTGGTGGCCTACGCTGGCCTACCACATCGCACGGACTTCTAGTATTATCTACAGCACTAATCACTAATACTTCCAACAGGGTCAAATTTACAACCCCAATTTCAGAAGAAGAGGTTTCTGTTTCCACAGATATATGTTTTTTTTAAAGACGGGGCCCTCTGGGGCCCTCTTTTGACTAGGAATGGCGGCACAAACCTATTTAGAATCTAGCTTGGCAAAGTCCCTCCCTCTAGGAAATATTAGAATGCCTTAATGGATGCAGGCAAGCCGTTTATTGCTTGGGAAAAGTTCCAAACAGTTTGTTCTATCCAGCCTGTTACCACAAACTAACAAACCATAATGCTACCAGAACTCATTTTAGGTTTATTCTTGTACGCAGGGGTTTGTAGACAATGCCGTGGTGACCATCTAAGAACTGTAGGTTCTACTGACGCGGATTCCGAAGTACAAGATCCCGGACTGGCTTCCACGTCTCACCCAGAGCCTCAGATTCACGAACCTTCATGTTCTGCGGAGTCCGCAGAGGAAATAGTAGAGCCACCACAGTTACTACCGCCTGCTACAGAAGAATCGGAACAATTGTCTGCTGCCCCTGTCCTTCACGTAAGATTCCAAGAAGATCTCATTAGTGAGGTAAGTTCTTCTTCGGCAATGTGTGAATGAGTTTACTGATTTCAAAGGGGCGGGACGTTTGCGTCACTTGCTTTGTAATTGTTGTCATAAACCACTGATCTTTAGAACAAATCAGGAAAGGAGGGAGAGGGGTCGTTGTTGCTTGATGTATTGGGCATAATGTTGGTTCTCACACTAATTTGCATAGACTTTGAATAAAATCGGAATTCGTTAAAATTGGTTGTTATACTGAGAGTCACTGTATGGTTGAGTCATAAAATTGTCTCCTCTCAAAGAATGCCTGTCTTCGAGTATGCTTTGCGATCGTGGTTTGGAATGTTGCTCACTCTTATTTATCGAACTTCATTTGAAGCATATAGCGCGAAATTTAACAAAATATAATCATCAATAACTCGTAACAATTACTATTCAAAGCTCATTCTACTCCTGTTATTAATCTTAGAGAAGTTTGAGCAAATTCATATAGGGTTCATAAACAAAGCCAACGGGCGCAAAGCATACCGGCCAACAGGAATTCTTTAATGTAAAACTTGTGCACCCTGACTATACGGTAATAATGCCAAACTGATGGAATAATTAGATATTTCCTAGATACAGCTTTTTTCTTTTCCAGCATAGCGATCGCGACTCAGACCCCAGCGACCGCCATTCAGAGGCTTTGTCGCGGACGTCGTCTGGATCCCAGGAGTCTCTTGGCGCAGCAGAAACGTTGGCAGAATGGCAGCCCACCCCTCAAATACAGCACCGCCTTTACTACCTTAATAATTTCCTCAGAATGGCTACTGAAGGCAGGGTCAGCCCGGTGAGGTCACAGTGCCAATGTGACGTTCTTACTATGACATCCAGAACCCAGCGCTACTACCGGAAAAAAGCGGAGCAGGCTATCGAAGGCGTGCTTGAATCCATTGCCCCTGGCAACGCCTCCTGGCTCTACCACCAAGTCATGCAACGGCGGATTCGTTTACAAGCGGCCGAGGGTACAGTCGAATACACGATGGTTGCCAGACTGGTGATTCTGTATGAGGAAGCCGCCTATTGGTACACGAGACAGCAGATCCTGTCGCTTTTCGTGAACGACTACTGGAAGAGCGAGCTATTGGCTTTGATTCCGGGTCTCTCAAAATGGAGAATCGACAAGGCAAGGAAGCACGCTTTCCAGACTAAGCCCGGGCAACCCATTGACCCACCAAGGATCATCAGATGCCGTTTGGATGCTGTGAAAGTTGACCACTTTCTTGACTTCTTGTCCAGTCCATCAGTTCTTCAAGATGTGGCATATGGCACCTGAACTCTTAAACTGGAGAGCGGAGAGAGCTTAGAAATCCCGAACATGGTGCGCACAGTTATATCCTCCCACCTAGTGCGCATGTACCTGAACTTTTGTGTAGAGTCCAATTTTGAGCCTCTCGGACGCTCCACGCTCTTCAATATAATCAAGGTACGGATTATAAAACGTTCGTAAAGGACGAATTTTGATCAGGGTTAATTGTAGTTGTAGTAGTGGTGTAGTAGTAGTAATGGTTTGCATTTAGAAATTAGTTTGAAACCAAAGCATTTTTGTTTCTCTTCAGGTTTGTGGGGCTTCACTAAAGAAATCGTTAGCCAGTCTTGATAGCCCTCAGACAGATGGGGTACAGGCTATCGCCACTCTTGAAGACATCACTCATCAACTCAAACAAGCCGGTGAGATACAAACACCTTCCATTATTACTGTAGGTGCACGAGTTGTCACAACTTTTAATAAGCTGACGGAGTATCAATATTTATTATTGTGTGTATTTTTTCTATCACAGGACTGGATAGAACAATGGCCGATAACATTCTAATGCGACTCAAAGCAGGTCGGCAGTATCTGAAGACGGATTTCAAGATCCACACAGCCAGCGAATCCCCGTGCGCAGATCACTGCAGAGTGTTCGCCCTCAGTAGGACAGAGAAAGAGTACAACGGTCAGTGCCAACATCAGCATACCATCACCTGTGACCGGTGCGAAGACCTAAAGAATGCTGTCTCAGATCTGCAACTAGCGTTGGATTCAGGTGAAGTACATCTAAGGTAAGAACATCTTTGTGACAGAAAAGCAGAGTTTAGCATTTATTGTCAACTAACAACCTAATCCCCAGGGCGCTTTATATGAGTTTAGAAATTTTATATTGCTTTGGGTGGTTCTAAACCTAATGAACATATGTTTTAAATGAAACGCAATTTACGAAAAAAGTGAGAGAGGCATTATTACTTTTTTATAAAACGGCTCCAAAGAAAAATTTCTGACGCTATCGCGCCGTGATGTTGACAAGCTCTACTCTTTCCCTTTTTAGTCCTGATAAACGAGAGGAGTTAAAGCATGATTTGAGCTGCGCTGCGCCGAGCATAGAAGATTGGAAGTCGCACGTTCTCCGTTCAGTTCACCAGGATGCGGCCAAGAGCCTGAAACCATCACAGTTGCTGCTAATAATGGACTGGGCGATGAAGTTTATTCCCACCAGCTTTCGTGAAAAGCAGCGCGACTCGTTTGGAAAGAAGGGGAAGTCCTGGCATCTCTCGGTGGCCATCACTAAAGCAGAAGATGGAACAATTGAGGTAGAAATCATGTTCCTTCTCTTCTGTCTTTATCGCTCACTGACCACTATAAACTAGTTTCTCGTGAGCGCGGTCTTTGTTGCGCTACCCGATTGCAAAATTGGATAACTGATAAGAATTCCAGGCCGAGAAAAGACGCGAAAGCTTAAATTCCTAATAGTGAATTTCAACATTTCATTGCTTTCGGCTCTTATATAAAGATAAAACGTTGGCGACGCACGTAAGCGCGCGCAAAAGCTCATGGGACGGAATACATTTTTAATCCAAATAAAAGTCCATAAACATTCTCGAAAAAAGCAGACCTTCCGGGGTGTTATCTCTGTTTCAAGTCAAAATGCGCAGGTTAATACTCCATTAGCCCTTGACTGTGACCAAGTCCCTTGGCGCACTATTCATGGTAAAAAATGCTTTACTATTATGATTTTCAGACACTTACATATATCCACTTATTTGATGAATGCAATCAAAACTGGTTCAGCGTTGCCTCCATCATCGAAGATTCACTAACCACCATGAAGCGACAGAAATCTAGACTGAATGAAGCTTTCCTGAGATCTTGCAACGCAGGCTGTCATCACTGCGCATTTCTTCTTCTCAGTCTTCCAAGCCTTGGGCAGCGAGTTGGTGTCCGCATTGCTCGTTATGACTTCAGTGAGGCCCAAGCTGGGAAAGACGTATGTGACCGCCGAGCCGCCGCCTTGAAGAGCCACATTAGGCGCTACATTAATGAAGGCAATGACGTCAAGACAGCAAGTGACATGAAAGCTGCTATTGACTCGCATGGGGGCGTCAAAGGCCGCTACTCAGTGGTGTGCAAGGTTGACGAAAGGTCCCAAAACAATGTCGGACCCGGAAAGGTCTTTTCCGCGTCGTCGCTAGCGCGTCTCGGTAACCCTCAAGGCCCGACAAACTTACAAGTTCTCCAGGCATTCAATAGTCCTGACATACTGACTGGTGTCTTCCGTGCATCTTCCAGCACGCAAGAACAGCAGCCCGCAGCACCTCCAACGGACCCTATAGCCGTAGAACGGATTCAGCTTGAAGAAGAAGAGCGTGTGGCCTTTGGCTGCCCAGAGGAGGGTTGCATACAAGTTTACCAAAGTCACAGCAGCCTTCAGCGTCACGTTGATGCCCGGAAACACCTTCTCGCGTTAGAGAGAGAGTCCACGTACGACGTGATAAAGAAAAAGTGGGCAGAGACCTGCAAGTCAATTTCTGGTGGCTACGTGGGAACAGCTCAGCCGCCCACATCTGCATCCGCCTCAGTTTCCCATAGCCAGTAGGAAGACCCGCTGCCAACAGCTGACATGGGCTGGGCATTAAAAAAGACCAAGAAGTCCGTTCATTTCACCACTAAAGTGCGCCAATTTTTGCGTGAAGTCTTCCTTCAAGGAGAGGACATAGGGAATAAAGCAGCAGCTGAGGATGTTGCCGCACGAATGAGGTCCGTGCGAACCGCTGAGGGAACGAAGGTATTTACCAAAGACAAGTGGCTGACATCTACCCATATCTCCGGACATTTCAGAAGAATGGCGTCATTAAACAGGAGTGGGGGTCTTCATAGAAGAGAGGAGGCGAGGCCAGCGCCAACAGAACCGGTACCCGAGGGAGCAGAAAGCGAAGATGAGGAGAAAGACCCATATGTGGCTGAAGTTCCCATTATCAGATCACGGCTTCAAATCAGGAGGGAGCTAGAACTGTAACTTTACTTTCGATAAGAGTGTTTGTCTGTTTGATTATATCTATTTTGACTTTTGTCTTTGATAGTTCTTACAAAGGAAAGTTCTTTAGGGCACAAGTCACAAAAACACGCAGTTGATTTTGTTTTCAGTATAGCGAGGTCTTTCTGATAAAGTTTTCTGCATCAAGATACAATGTGGCGTGCAATTTTCAAGCAAATGTATTATTCCTTTATTAGATAAACAAAAGTCAGTTTCATTATACGATCATTCTAACGTTCAAATACAGACAATGTAAGCATTTTGATAGGGTTCTGTGACTCTCGTGTTTGACTTAAAGCGATGAGTAAGTTCCGTCACGAAGTTCACTTATACAATAATAGAGGTCATCATTAAGCCGTCGATTGTCATTTTCATGGCTTAAGACAAACAAGAGCTTTTCAAATGGTTCAATTTCATTAAAGTTTATAGTGTGTAACCATTTTGCTGCATTTTATACCTGCTGCTATGTCTTTATTACCGAATTAGCGAGTTATGATGAAAAAAAAAATGACGTGGGTATCCTGTGGTGGGCCAAGTTTTTTTATTCTAGCGATTAGATAGAAATGGTTCTATTTCATCAAAGTGTATGGTGTGCAACCATTTTGTGGCATTATTTGTCTGTTGCTGTGCCATAATTACCGAATTAGCGCGTTAAAATGGAAAAAAATTGACGCGGGTACCCTGTGGTGGACGACGTGTTTGCAGTCTTCCTGTTGAATAATTAAATGAGTGCCCAAAGATTTTTTTGCAGATAATGTTAGTATGAAGTCCCGCCTTCTAGACGGTATGCTCCGTTTTTTGAAGCATGCTCCGGCATTGGAGATGTTTTGGCCTAAACTTTGGATATTTCAATAATTTTCACTATTGGGTGAGAGGGGGGGTCTTGGCTGAGATGACTTGTGTCATAGGAACTTGTCGTAGAAGAACGAAACAGTTACAATAAATTGTCTTTGGGTAGGATAACATTCACTGAAAATACGAAAAGATTTGGTGGAACTCTTTTAGCAGTAGAGCTTTATACTTTTGACCAATTTTTAGGTGTTTTTTGGTCATTTTTTAAAAAAAAACAAGGGGGGTGGTCAACTCCCCCCGGTTTCGACCAAATTTCCTTAAACTTAGAGTGAAGTAGTTTTGGGTAGACCCCTTCAAACTGGCCAAGTTTCATCGAAATCGGTTAGATGGCTTGTGCCGCCCCTGCCTGGTCCTTTCGTGGTAGCATAACAGTGGGGTTCGTTTTTCTTACACACAAATCCGTAGTACGTTTCTATGAATTTTAAATTCGCGCGAAACGTGTGGGCGAAAAAACAAGTTTACGCATTGCTACTCGCTAGTTTTTATACTCAAATTCAAAGCAATGATATCAAAATGTGTAACTTTATTACTACTCTATGAAATTGACAATGGAAATGTTTGACTGGTGAGGGGTTATCGATTGATATTGCATATTTGATAACAATCTATTATGTTAATTGATAGATTCCCATCGATTGATATTAATAATCGATGATAATGAATGATCACAAAAATTTTCGTCATCGATCGTCCTTCGATTATCAATATCAATCGAGTAATTGATATCGATTGTCATCGATTGCCAGCCATCGATTATCGATTGATATTGATAATCGATAATAATCGATAATCACAAAAATTTTTGTGATCGATTGTCCATCGATTATCAATATCAATCGATTAATTGATATCGATTGTCATCGATTGTTATCGATTGCCATCGATTATCGATTTCATCGATTGTTCAGGTCCTGTAAAAATATAGCGCAAACAAAAATTCAGCAACATATTGTCGTAGTCAACAAAATAAATCAGTCTTATTTAAGAAACGACCTACAAAACTTTAGACCAAAGGTAAAGACCAGGACTGTTTCAATTTACTTTACTAGACTTGTCTCTCGCTACTGATCTTTGTAATTTAGATGGCATGCTGACAGGACAAGATGCCTCCGCGTTGAAGCGAAACACACATTGATTGTGCAAATTTGTTCGATCGTGCTGAATCACTGCGACGTCGAGAAAAACAGAACCAAGTATTATTGGTATTCTGCTCCATTGTAAGCAGTGCGTGAATAACAAGGGAAAATAAACTCTGCTATTTTCCAAAATATGTTCAAACACAAACAGTTCATAAACATGACCACCACAGAATCTAACTCGTACTGGTCCGTTGCTATCTAAGTCCGTTGAGAACAAGCTGGACGAGTAAACGGTCGTTTTTTATCGTTGTCGTGAATGAACATAAATAAAAGAAGGAATCTAGCCGAAATGTATAACATTTCCTTCGCCAGAAGATTAGTTTCGTCTCAAAACTCATGGCCACGCTGTAGTAATCGTTTAATAGAAACATCCGCCTGGAAGCGCCTCGATAGCCGCTTCATGTCAACATACTTTGAACACACACACACAAAAAAAAATTCAAGAGCCAGCAGCCTCTAAAATGACTCAACAGAAGGTTTCTGTGAACTATAAGGAAGATTCCATTTAAGATTCCATCACTCATCGTGGAGTAGCCGTCGTTAATTCTCTGCTAATTCAACGGCCTCTGGTAAGACAATCGTAAGAGGATATTGTAAATCCACGCACAAAAAATCCAAGGACGAAAAATTTCAAAATAATGCAAAAATATTCTTCTGTAATCACCATAGAACGATTCTTAGTTCAAAACTTCGCTAACTATCGAACGATGGCTGAGATTTCAACAGCTAAAAACAGCCTTCCGACATCTCCGACAGAACTTGAAAAAGATGGGCCGTCTTTTTCAAGTTTGTTTTCACTGGCTAGCGCATGCGCCACGGGTGACATAGCCCCTTTAAAAACTACAAAGAAAGAAAGACTGACAATAATGTTATTAAACAGATAAAAGAAAAATAGTAGAAACTCTACATCAAGATTTGGCTGTCAACCCAAACTGGTAACGATTTCATTGGTAGATCAGTAGCTCCGCCGTGGTAAAGGAATAAACTATATCCGATACAACGCCTAGATATTTAAAAGCATTCGTGCTCTTAATAGATTGACCATGGACATTTGGATCGAAAGTGTTACTGTTCTGCGAGGAAAGACCCTGCCGCCTACCGAAAACCATTCATTTAGTCTTCTTTACGTTGCGTATAAGCTTTATAAGTTCAAGCTACTTTGAGAGAATAACTAGTTCCAAATTCAACGTCAACTTAAGTTTGGACATATTTTTTTGGAGTAAAGTAGATCACTTTGTCGTCAGCATACATCATTGTAGACCCCATTGCACTGGAGAACTGAAGTAGAACGCAAGATAGTGAATCATCAATGTATAGTGTAAATAATACCAGCCCCACTCCCCTGAAACACGCCACTTTGAATGGTTATGGGATTTGATAATGCCTTTCCATACTGACTGCCTGGGTTCTATTGAAGACAAGATAAAGGTGTCAAGGCCAACGGCTCAACGTTGCCGCCCAATAAATAGACTATTTTACAAAGTGTAAGTGATACATGATCTTAAAACAGGGTTTTTGAAAGTCCCTGGTTGTGGTCTGGCTGGGAATTGTATCCGAGACTCCCGCTCATTCAAAAGCCTGGGGTCAATTAACTGGATAGACTGCGTACCAATCATTTCCGTTTCCTTTTTCCCAAGCAAGAAAGGCACGGAAGACGCACTGCCAGTGCGTGAGGTGAAAGGAGCACTGGTGGCTCTTCCCCACTTCCCTCGCTTGGTGCGGCATGGCGCATAATGAAAACGAAAACGACTGCTAGGCGGGCTACTAACCGAGCGGCGGCTACCTCAGTTAACTAGATTATATAACGAGTTGGAATCTCGATATTTCGAAATTTCTGGGGAAGTTGAATTTTGGCTTGAATAATCCAGAGGTTCTGAAACTCGGATGGAAGGTGTGAACAAACCGCAGTGGAGTGGAGAAACATGTTTACTAGTTACTTCGACGCTGCTGTCAGTAACTTGGCCAGAATTGTACAGACGGTATTCTTAGGTGTTTTCTTCATTATCAAGAGGCTCCTTTAAGAGAATTTCGCTTGTGTTAAAACCAACTATCTAAAGAGTAATTCATATGGATAATGAAACTCTTGTTTATAAATAAGGATTTCTCCCAGTGACTTCATTTAATATTTTTCTGGCTACCTTCTTGTTTTAAATTGTCTGTTTAAGGTATTCTTTACAGCTGGTCGCTAATTCTGTACGGAACAGAGAAGGATCCCTTATCAATTAAAGAACCCACATGTTCCAACGATTTCTATGAAGGTTAAACCTGCAACATATTCAAGCCACACTTTGCCTGCTACAACAACACAGCCATCTTCAAAAACTGGTAGGACAAACTTCTTGTCGTTTTCTATTCGATACTACAGTCAGGGGCACCCAACGGCAATTTTCGGGAAAATATCTGTTCGGAAGACGATTTGAGCTCTAGAATTTTCGGAGCATTTGTTGTAAAATTTCTTGCTTGCCTGCCTCTCCTAGGATTTTCGAACATCTACAAAATGGTATAATTACCCATTTTTAACGGATTTTGACCCTAAAAAAGGCCACCTAGAATTTTCGGGGGCCTTTTCCTGGCTGTAATTTTCGAGAAGATAAGTTTTTATCCCTATAATTTTCGGATCACTAAGACTTTCAGCTAGGAAATCCGAACAGATGAAAAGTTTTTAGGGGATAAAAATATGCCTATATCTACCGTTTGAATACTAAAATACGTTCAACAATGCTATGTTAAGTGGTTTTGACTTATATCCTCGTTGGGTGCCCCTGTACGGTAAGGTCAAGGGAAAAAAATGTTTTAAAACACAGTCAATTACCATTTTTTTTAAACTTAGCCTTAGCCGCGAATAACAGACGCATTGCCGGTCGTCGCTTCTCTTTTCGGAGGGAGAGAAGCGACGACCGAAAATGCGTCTGCTGTTCGCAGGCTATAGACTCTCCTAGCAGCGGCAACTAAGTTATGGGTACGCAGAGGATATTTGCTTAGCACTAAAGAAGCGGCATTACCTTCTTAAATGTGTAGCAAAGCCCAAAAGGCTTCCATTCAAGTAAAAGATTCTATCTTGTCCTGCGACTGTTCACTGAAAGATAGCAAATGACGTCAAAGTGTGGTGATCGGCCTGTGCCATTGATGTTCTTACCTCATTTTGACGCCATTTTCTCGGATCTGTGACTGAACGAACAAATCGCATTTTTTTTTCTTTGCTTCATACAATGAACAGAAAAGTAGAACTCGATTTGTTGCAGCTGCTCGACGGATGTTTTGACGTCGCCAAGAGCAAATTTCGTGGCAGCCTCTGCTTGCTTAATTCAGTAAAAATAATGAGTAATGCCCGGGGGGGGGGTACTTTAGGAATTCCTGGGTGGGGATGTGCCGCTTGGACCCTAAAACCCTTGACCTATAGCAGAGCTAATTCAGCTGAATTTTGCTATCCTATACTAGAGTAAACTCCCCAAATCCCCCCTATCCTAGAGTAGCTGTTTTCCAGAAACTACTGAGGTCACTAGCACAGTCTAGTCAAAACAAAACCTTATACCACAATCCCTAGTCTAGATATATAAAATCTTCAACCAACTGATCAGTCTTGAAAAATGATACCCTATTCTAGACCCAAACGCTCTGATTTATATACCCTATCCTAGAGTAAACTGCTTGAAAACCATACCCTTCACAGCGGCACATACCTATATAGCCCATATATGGCAGTACCCCCCGGGGAGTAATGCAATCATCTTGTAAACTGTACTCCGCTTTAGAGAAAACAGAGAACACAATTTTTCTGTGATGTCATTCGTGTGTCTTTACTCTGACAGGTCATGAGTAACGACCAATCATGGCGCGTAGTATACAGCAAAAAGTCAGTGCTGTAACAGGGTTTGTTTACAGTTTGAAGACTGTGTTGTCATGAACGCACAATGGTGTGTGCAAATCATCTTTTCCACATTACTGTTGTCGTTGAATCGGTCGCTTTGTGTCTCAAGGTGACGTTGTTATCCTGAATGTCTTTTGCACAGTTGCTGGCAATAGTTGAGTAACCGCTATGAAAGTGATTCATCTTGTTTAACTAAATATCCTTGTTTTGTGTGTTTTTTTTCCGTAGACGATGTTAAGATGATTCTTATCATTACTGTTGGTTCCACGTCGGGAGTTGTTGTGGTTGTGTTTGTGATTTGCTGCGCTCGTGCAATTTTAAAAGTGAAAAGAGAAAAAAAGGCGGAAGAAGAAGACAGAAGTAGACATAAAGCTAGTAACTATGCAGGAGGAGATACTAATTTATTAGCAGAAGCAAGGAGCAACGGGCGTAAAGAAGGGACCATCCTGGACTTGTACCTACATTGCTTTAGCCCATGTCCACATAAATCCGTCTACAAACGTTTTTCTTCGCGGCTTCCAGTATTAAAGTATCTGTTTACCTGCTTGTCCACTCTGCAGATCGTTTACGACAAAAACCCGTCTATGTTAATCGCCACATCATTCTCGTGAGGACAGGGATCGTAAAGATATACGTTTTTGCGTTTAGAAACATAAAGGGACTCTTGTACACTAGTCAGATGGCATCAGAGTGTTGTTTAAAATTATACAGAAAAGTACCATAAAATAGTGAAGATCTAAATTTACCTTATTGCTGCTAATTTTCGCGGGATCTAAGAGCCTGTTTGAAAGAAGGGAGGGTAGCCTGTGCGAGAGTTACCCTTGCAAGCGGGTTAAAGCTGATAGCTTGGGTTAGAAGCGAATGAGCCTGAGTGTCTTCTGTTTAAGATCAAAGGTAGTTGGAGACACTATAAATAGATAGATTGTGATGTGGTAAGTTTCTCTTGTCACCACCAAGTGTTAAAGCAAGATTGGGTGATAGAAATTCAGCTCTTAGCCATAAGGTGACTCTCTTCAGGCCTGGTTGGTTATCGCCAGATTTCTATGCAAACAGTCTGGGCCTTTTCGAGGAATGTTTTCGAAAATTCGGCTATTATTAGTATTATTTTTGTTGTTGTTGTTGTTGTTGTTATTATATTGACAAAAATAAAATTTAATTTTAAAAATACGATAGACAACACATAATAAATGAAAGGATGTAATTCACTTTTCAAAAGCTATTTACAATCGTGGAAGAAATCAAAAATTATGATTGGCTTATAGTGCTCTCTAAAATACTGCTTAACTCAACTTTTCTTATAAATGATCCTGAAGATGTTATGACCACTTGATTTCTTGATTTTTTCAGCCAAGATGATCCATAGTATTGACCAAATTCTATAATGATGTTTCCCACAAATAACGGTGTTTTAAAGTTAAATAATTCTGTTACATTGTTCGTTAATTTTTTTTTTTGAAAAAATTGTACGGAGATAGGAACATCTTGCAGATCTTTTGCTTCAAAATGACGGCAGCCTTGCTCGTTTAAGGAGAGGCTTCATAGAACTCTGTTATTAATTCATTAGGAACACCAGCTAAAGCTAATCACGATTTTTTAGTCTCCCGATCCCACCGCCCCGAATGCCTCACTTTAGATGTTACAGTTGGTGGCGTTTGTCTATCCCCACCTTTGTCGAATTCGACACTTTAGACACAGGAAGGAAACTGGATCGAGTTAACCCTTGCAAAGACGTCTGGGACTGTTACCGGGGTAAGGGAAAAATTGACCAATAGCTGACCGGTGCGTCCCCAGTAGCTATCCCAGAAACAATTGCGGGACATATTTCGGCTCCAGTTCTCTTCTCGTTTCTAAAGCGGCGAATGCAGGATTGTAAACTGCCTGTCTTCCCACCCGGCAGAAGCCAACAGCAAGTATCGAGAACGATTTTTAAGACCAGAGAGTTCGTTGGTATGTTAGATCGCGAAAGTCATGGAGGGTTTCACATTATCCAGAATTCTCCCCTCAATTCTTGACCACATGGATAGTAAACAGTTTGCAGCGTCTTCACAAGTGTTTCGGATAAAATATTATTTATATTTTTTTCTCGCCGCTTCCCAACCCGTTCCCCCTCCTCCTAGGTAGATTTGATTCTCTTGAAACCCAGCAGCCCAGGTAGTCTAGCGGAAGGATGGACGATTAGAGAAATTCCCCTGATAGCTTCTGTGTTGAGACGTATTCCCTGTCCAAAGCACTCATCTCTTTCAATAAGCTTTTTAAAGTAAAGGAATGACCTATTTGTCATTGCGTTCGACGTAAGGCGAACGTAACGTAAACTTAACCAGCGAGAAGCATTTAGCTGAAAGATACTCGATTTTTGATTGGATCAAGTCCCGGAAACGGAGGCACGTCATAGATCGCGGACTTCTCGTCGCCAGAGCCCGTCGTTTCTTTGGAACACAAGCGCTTTGGAGGAAAAAAAAAACATTTTTTGAAATGCTAACGCTTATTTCGGATAAATTTACAGTTGAAATGACAATAGAAATCAAGGGCAAGGCTAGTCAACGGGATTTATCGATGACTGCGTTTGTAAAAGTCCATGCAGGCTTTTACCGCAGAGCGGCAGAAAAAAATAGGCGCTTCTGACCTCAGTTAAGGTGGCTTTGTTATTAAAAAAAGGTCCATTGACCTATGATAACATGATGGCTACGGAACTTTATGAATAACTACAGCTATCATTCGGCAATAACACGGAACAACCCGATCTTACTGATGGTAAAATTTTTGCAAAATTAGTGCTTAAGTGGACCCTACATTTCAAACAAAATCGCGTCTACTTCTTTTAATTTTGCATTGATATTTTAAAATGATTTATAGATATTAAGTATGCCAAATCAATTTCAGAGAAATAAAACGGCTACGACCCCGCTCTGTTTGGGTCCTATCGGTGTCGTCTGTATGTCTTGCAAAGTTTATTTTTACGTACTAATTTGGACAGCTTTGCAAATTTATGTGCACTTGATATTACGAAGAAGTCTGATGGGCTTGAAAACCATTGCACTTAAAATAACTGTTTAGTACCTGTAAACGAATGTCACCCTTGCTTTCGTGGGGTCAGGTAACTTTTACCACCTGCTATAAAAAAAGGCTGAGTTTATAGTTGCATTTTCAGAAATCAAAAATGAATTTTGACCGTATTTTAGACCTCAGAGGTCTGGTCTCCTTCTTCAACATTGCTATATCGTTTTTTCTTTTTTCTACAATACGGATAACGACCTCAACTTGCTTAAATCGACGAGATCCAGTCCAGAAGAAGGATCTAGCACTGGAGAAAGTGCTCAACAAACTGAACAAGCAACACCTGTCGCAGCAGGAAGCCCTCATTTTAAACGAGGCCGCGGGTTTGGAATTCAACGTTACAGTGGTGGCATTAAGATTATAAAACTTAGAAGAATTCTAGACTACGCGAAAAATACCGGTCGCCTTCTTTAGTGCTTTACAAGCTACATGTTTTGTATCAGATTGAACAGGGACCTTTGAAGGATAGATATCTTAGCGTCTACGTCCGTAAAAGCCGCACTGGTGGCATGAAGTTTCACCTTCGATCACAGGATGGAAAAAACAAGCGATCTCTGCGTCATCGAAATGGAAATACAGCTCAGTGCGATCAGCTTAGTAAAGGTGCGAACTGCTCTAAGTGCGGATTTCATGGAATTTGCCTTCAAGGTACCGCTAAGTTTCATCTTGGCTTCAATACGCCTTGAAGACTCAAAGAGAACTTCAAATCGACATCCCTGTTAATCGTGTGCAATTTCTGGGGGCTCATAATGCTTTTAATAATAGAGCAAGCGGTTATGGTGATTTGGACGATTGCCAATGGCCGGTAAAAGATGACCAAGTCTGCATCTCAGTAGCCAATCAGGAATTCAGCTTTACTGACCAGCTCAACATGGGTGTGCGCCATCTTGAAATTGACCTGTGGAATTGTTTTGGTGAGATTCGTATGAGCCATGGCAACAGGGATTTTAAAATAGGCTGCTCGCCATGGGACAAGGAGTTAACAGAGGGAATGAGTGAAATATCGGAATGGACTCAGAAGCCAAGGAACAGAAATGAAATAATTCAAATTTACTTCGATGATCACACAAACCCCACGATAAATCGACAATAAACAAGTTAATTAGAGACTATTTTGGAAATAAGGTGCTGACACCAAGTGATTTGAAAGTTAAATTTTCAGGAAGATGGCCGAGCATGCGAGAAATGCGGCGCTTAAAGAAAACGGTGATTTTATTGATCCAGATGATCGTTCAGGACAATATGTTCACAGCCAATTTTGGACCCAAGGCTATAATGTCAAAGGCTTCTTATCACAGCTTAACGACTGCTCAGCAGCTGGAAAAAGTGACGAGATCATTAGAATTTATAGCGATAGCACTAACTACGGACCATTTTGGAACGGACCAAAGAAGGCTGGAACAATTTTGGATTTTAAGAAGTATTTATTGTGTGGAGTTGCTATTCCAAGCGCTGATCAAATCAATGCAAAACTCATGAAAACAGCTGTATTTACCTGGGCTGAGGGTGAACCGAGGCAACCAATCACTTCTCCTCTTGCGTCATTCTTTCGGCTGAGGAGAGATGGCACGTGACCAGCTGCGCTGAAAAGCATTATTTTGCGTGCGTTTTAAAAGTGGACAAGACCCGATTGAACATCAGCTCAGATTTGGACAAATATTCTAAAACCATCTTGTCCAGAAAATATGGAATTCTGTGTTCTTCACAATGGTTATGAACATCAGCGGCTTAAGCAGGCAGCTAAAGGAAAGACAGTTTGGCTGAATATTGCACCTTTCCTTCCCCTCATAAAACAAAAGAGGTTGGAAAGGACATAAGTTTTCAACTTTTGGGGATAATCAAAACATAACGGCCAGCGTGAATTTTAACCCGGCGTGTCGCGAACGTCGCGCGCGCACGTTTATGTTCGCTTCTTCTCGTTTCTCGTTTCGCTTTGACCTGCTCCGAGAATGGGCTCTAAAACTCGAATATCAGCATTTCTAGTGCTAGCATCAAACTACGGAAGATTGATAATTTGTAATTTTTTATATTGACACCTATTATTGTAGGAAAAGGGTATGGGTTTAACTTGAATTTTTTACCAGCACTGATGAATTGCTCGTAGCAACGGTAAGCTGGGTAGGTGTGCCAATTGTCCTTGGACAAAGCCATTACAAAAACAAACAAACGAAAAATATAAATCAGGAAAACAATGTTTAGAATAGGTTTACTTTATTTTTGTTATTAATTTAGATCTGTAATTTGGGTTGTTTGGTAATGGTAGCCTGTTCCAGTCTCCAAAATAGTAATGCGCAGAGAGATCGTGAAAGCTGATGAGAAAATTGCACGGAGGCTGCGAAGAGAGAAGCTTTTCCACTGCCGCCCTCTTCCCAGATCACGCCCGCCCTATTTCCCCTTGACCTTATTTTCTCCACGTTCCTACTATCTAAGAGCGTGGCACAGCCAGGCCATGCATACCCAGTCGTGGTTCCAGAAGTTGTTTTTCTCGCGTGGGGCGGAATGCTTAGGTGTCGGCTGCACGTAGACACATGTTCGGTTCTTATACCGCTTGCTTTTGGATTAGATTTGCTAACTTATTTATTGCTCAAAGCAGTAGGATATTCCCCTTCATTGACTGGCTTTGACTAAGAAGCTACGTTCATTGAATGGGTTGGTTGCCACCCGCCTTTGAGGTTTTTTATATTTTTTTCCAAGACTATAAAAAATCAGCATCTGACGTTTTCACGGTAGCTGTTTGTTTATCCCTCGCGCGCATCTTGAGATAAGTTTCTATGGTTACGAGATATGACGTCATAAGTAGCAGGTGGTCAAGCTATTTTTGAGTGAAAATGCATGTTTTTTCAACTTCTTTCAACAAAAAGTAAAGCTTGTGGATGAAATGATGCAAAGTGCTTTTTCATGTGTTACTTTACATGTTAAGCCCAAAAAATTACCATTTCTCGCGGTTTTCCCCTGATTTCTAATTCTTAGTAAAATCCAAGATGGCAGCCAAGATGGCGACCATTGTGAGTGACGTCACAGTCCTCCAGCAGCGCCACCATCCATAAAATATACCTCATCTTGTTGAGAAGATCAAAGGCTTTCCGCTGAAGGTAAAATCGTTTCGAAATACTGCAACATAACTCTGGGAGGGGTTCCATCAACCCCCCGTCTTGTACCACGGTGGAGGTATGAATTTGCGTGTAAGTCCGAGGGTTAAATTAACCAATATGAAATTCCGTGTCGCTGTACGATGATCTACGATGGAGTCGATAGCAACCAAAATTTACTTTTCGTCGGTCGAGGTCTGGGCACAATTTGGGACATATCAGTTCAGTTACATAACGTACATTAAAAATTTTTGCGCCATGATGTTTTTCGAACTTGAACAGACGTTTTTCCTTGAAAAGAATCAGGACTTTTCAGGCAGTCATATTTTAAAGGGCGTTAATTTATCAATAGATTGCCTTTTTGTTCTTCTTCTTACAAATTATACAACACTTTTTTGAATCGTGTGGTTTTCTAGCCTCCCATGCAGACGTTCTTACGGGTTCGTCACGCAATCATTCCTGGAGGAATGCCTTTTTGCGTGACGAACCCGAAGCGAGTTTTTGCGAACTTAATTCTACAGGGAACAAGATCGTCGGCTAAATCAAAGCAGAAAATGGACCAGTCTTTACAGTGGGTACGATGTTTATCTGTAGCGAAGCATTATAACAGATTAAAGCTAACAAGAAACTCATATATATACTGTACAATGTACCTGGTAAGCAAAGATTTCCATGCAGCCATATTCAGCTTATATTTTATGCATTTAAGCTTAGAAAAAAAAACGCACTTTATTTGAGTGTCAATGTCTTTAGCACGAAACTACTAATTGGGGACACTATTTTAACGTCTCCTGTCCTACGGGAGACAGGACCTCCATTGACGTGGTCATCCGAGCCGTGCGAAGGTCTAGCCATTGCAGTGCAAAAGGTACCTTCATTTCTCAGTTATTTTAAGACCCTGAGTGTTGGTCAGTCCGAAAATTGAACCCGCGACTTCCCACTCTGTAGTCAAGTGCTCTACCGACTGAGCTAATCCTGCTAATCGTGCTGCTTACATGTAGCTTAAGTCTTCTGTTTTGATTCCCCTCACATAAGCTATTTGTGTGAAATAGTATGAAATGGCTGCTGCAAGCCTTATATATGAATGGGGCCGTACAGAAATCTTAATTAACAGCTTAATTAACTCAGCTTAAAAGCTTATGTTTTATTCATATCTTTATTCTTATGCCTCTGTTAAGGCCATCCTCCTGCTTGCATAAATCTATACCTGCCAACTTTTTTCTGAGATGTAGGCGTGAGATTTTTTATCCTGGGAGTGCTGGGATTTTTGAAAGCGACACGATCATGTCCGAAGATTTCCGAAGAAGTCCGAAGTCTTCGAAGGCGTCCGAAGTCTTGCGGCGAAGTTATCGAAAACTTATCCACAAAATCAGAGATCGCGAGGAAGGTATTGTCATTTATTCATTTTACACATGGTTTTAAATTCGTTACATGGGTCTGAGTTAACATATTTTGGGAAATTGTGTCCAGCAAAGGACAACAACTCCATTTTCAATCAGGCGTGAAATTGGTCCGCAGGCGTGGCCCGGCGTGAGATCGAAGTTTTCAACCCGCGGGCGTGAGACTCACGCCTAAGGCGTGAGAGTTAACAGGTATACATAATCTTATGCTATGCAGATCGTCTCTGTTGAGGACCATGCTATGCTTATGCTTGCATCGCTAAACTGCACTTTCCACGGTATCATATGAATTTGCATTCGCTTTATTTACTCGCGAATTGTTCTATAGTGTGTGATTACACTGTAGAGTCACTGTAGTTCTTTAAGAGAGAGCATCACACCAAGCCACAGTTGACTCTCTTTAACGGACACCTCTATAAAAGGACACCTCTGTAAAATGGACACCTAGAGTTGGTCCCTGCCTTTCTTTCCTCCCTTTATTTGACTCTCTGTAAAGGCGGACATCTCTCTCAGATGGACAGTTACAGCCTGTACCGAAGGTGTCCATCTTAGAGAGAGAGTTGACTGTAAACCTTATTAAATCAGTTGTATTCAGGTTCTTTTTGACTGTTTAAACAGGGGTCTTTTTGCATGAGCATGTGCGACATCTGAACAAGCGTGTGTACCTAAGCCCACCGCAGGGTCTGCCTTCATCAAAATGGTGCATCTCAAAGCTATCATCCAGCGATTATTTTTGCTTTTGGTCTTGGCAAATGTGCTTCGTGATGTAACAAATGTGTGGTTTGCAAAAACTCTAACATGGTGTTAACAAAAGTGAAGTAGACCGGCTTTAACATATTACGAGCTGCTATCAAATTTCATCTCCTGACTTTAGCTGGACAACAAACCGCCTACATGTAGTACTTGGGATTGGCGCTTGATCTTGAAGTCTAAACAAAGTGCTTAAACATGTGATGATGTAAGTAAACACTTGTTTTGAACTGGGAAAGGAACCCAAATATTATTTTTAAAAAAAAAAACATAGCAAACTTCAGTGAATGGGTTGAAAAGAACACAAAAGCTGGTGTTCAGATCAGCAGTGAATTAATATATGTTCTACAAATTATCCAGGAAACTCAATAGCTGCTCTCGACAATCGATGGCTCCCAGTTGACTGGACCAGTTTGCAATGGAATGCTGCGTGAGGTAACATTTCACGATGACCATTCAGTTAAAACAAAAACAACAAAGGCAGTATAGTACGTATCTGGATGTATATATACAAATCGAACTTGAAACAATCTCAGAACCAAGCAGAAAAGCTCAAAAACTTTCAGGCGTCAAACGCAAAAGTTAACTTCCGGTCCAGTCAAGTGGAGGCATTCATAAATCAAAAAGTCAGTAATCAATCTCTGATCTTTTTTAATACGAAGATTTTTATTTTGAACAGAAAAAATGGCCCACCATTCATTTATCCCTTAAACTGTTGTTGGAAAGAGTTAAATGAAAAATTACCTCTTGTAATACTTGAGGCACGGCTTGAAAATAAATCGGTCCTCAAACTAATTTCATCCACACGAGACATAGATTAGTCACCTAGTGAGATGTTAGTGTTAGTCACTCTGTATGTCTCAAACAATAAAAAAAAATGAATATCAATGAGACACAGTCAAAACTGCATTCAATAGGACCGAAATTAAAGTCAAATCTTGTGACAGGTTTTGATGAACCAAATGGTTAGGTTTCCCAAGACAACATGGCATTGCACCCACTCTTGAATGATTTTTTTTTCACTGCCAGCAAAAGCTGTCTGATTATCTTTGTGTTTTAATTTTTAAATAAATGCTTTAAACATCACCAACTTTGTAGAAAGTTATGATTAATTTGTCTAACAGAACTTGAAATCGGACTCCCGTTACACAGTTGTCTGAGTTTGTTAGACACTTGAACATCGGACGATTGCAGACCGAATTCGACTCCACTTGTGAACCTACAAGTTATTCGCAGAACCCATATAATGTAGAGCAATTTTCGGTTGTTGATTGATTATCATTCTTTGACAGGTTCAGTCAAAAAATAGAAAGGAGATTAACTACCAAGTTCAAGCAGTGCTGTGGAGGCAACAAATGCAGCTAAGAATTTACATTTTTAGCCTGTAAACTGGTTTACAGTACTTAAACCTTCAACACTGCATTATATATGTACATTTTTTTTCATGAATGTCTTGTTAGCCTCCTAAGTGCATGTTTACAACAATTACATGACTGTATATTTTCTACATGTTAAATGGTTGAAAACTCAGGGTAATACCATAAACTATTAATAGTGTTCAAGATGTATACTCATTGTTGTTGCTGATTTTTTTTAGTTGCCCTTTTTCAATAAAATTGCATTATTGGCCTATGAAGATGCTTCTTTGTTGAAACATTATTACTGTACCTTCAAAATGTAGCAAGTAGCAGGGGGTGAACTTTGAAAACTGTTGGGCTGAACAGTTTTCAAAAACCTTAATTTCCGTCTGTTTCAGTCTTCCTCAGTTTTGCCCATCCATGGCATTTGTTGTTTCTGCTATGTTATTTTTAACCTTCCTTTAGAGTTTTATTTAATTTTTTTTTGTTTCTCTTAACTTAATGGGCATTTTGTAATTTCCTAATTTGACTGAATTTCGTGATGCCAGCTCCTTTAACCAGGCACTTTTTAATTCAGTTCCTCAAAAATTCTGGACTGAAATGACACGGTTTGAAAGGAGTCAGATTACTGAATAACTGTTCTAAAATTTGTGTCATTTAAATTTGAACTGTTGAAATGTTTCTAGGAACCAGTAACTAACTGCTTGACATCGATGAGAAAGGCTTTAATCGCCTTTGAATGAGTTTTGTTGTTTTAAATTGCCAAGTAGTAGAATGGGTTGATATTTTTGCTGACCAGGTTTTCAACAATCCAGCTATATATACAGCATTATGAAGATTATGTGATGCGATTTAAAAAAAAAATCCCGTCAAATTACAGTGTCAGGAGATTTACAAATGCTCTAAATTTGGACTCGTTGAAATGTTTGGAGGAACCACTAACTAACTGCCGGTGTCAGGTAAAGGCTTTTAATGACCTTTGAATGGTTTTGTTGTTTTAAATTGCTAAGTAGTAGAATGAGTTGATTTTTTGCTAACCCAGTTTTAAAAAATCCAGGTATACATACAGTGAGTAAAATGTAAGTTAGCCTGTGAGATACAAAGGAAAATTTTGTCTTGCTATCCAAAGACAGTCATTGCTAAAGGAGGAATCAGACTACTTTTTAAGCCTTTTTCTGCTGCATTCACATTAAGCTACCAGATGTTTACAATGAACTAATTCTGGAGCAATGTGATTATTAAAAGAACTTTCAGCTGCATCTAAATTTGTAGCCTGCACCCCGCTGATTAAACATGATCCTCTCTAAGTACACACTGTCAAGTGTAAACCAAAAATCACACCATCTCTTACCAGTAACACCCATTTGGGTTTGTACATGTACCTGGCTAAAAATGGATTGCTGCTAACAAGAGTAACTTTGTCATTTACTGCACTTTTTTCAAGATAACTCAGCTTATCCTCAGGGGAATTTGGTTTGCAACATTTGGGGCACTTAATTTCTAATATTCCTTCACCTCAACAACGACGACTTACGGTGCACTACTGAATCAGGGCTTGCACTAACAAAATACTTATTTTGCATTACAAATAATCCACAAAATCCTTAGAAGAGCTCTGGTAATTTTGAATGAGCTCCTCTGCAGTTTTCACCTTGATGTAAGTTCAGGTGAGCTTAATGGTACTGGTGTTGATGTCTCCACATCAATGCTTTTTTCAAGATACTTCTGGTGGGTATTGAGGAGGGCTAGCTTGAGGAGGGCTTCTGTACAAGAAGGAACATGCATCAACAGAGCACTGCCATAAAATACACCACCAGATAGTCCAAGCTACTCTTTTTCAGTGGAGTAGTGACTGTCTGCTTTGCTGACTTTGAACAGCAGTCTTGTACCAGGATTTGTAAGTTTGGATTTTCCTTAAACGTATAATAAACAGTAACATGAACTAACCTGTTCAAGACAGGAACACAAGCACTAAATAGAAGCTACTTTTGAGGAATGTTATAAGAACAATACGTAACTTCT